>JADDOH010002784.1:0-29614 GCA_016648135.1 Agrypnia vestita
AATGTGCCTGTGGACGATGCTAAGAGTCTTTTGGAAGAAGTCTATGAGGAAGACATGTGCGCACTTTTTCGACACTGCCTAACAAGTGGATACTTTTCATTTCAGGGTGAACTTTTCCAACAAGTGGAAGGTGTAGCAATGGGAAACCCACTTTCCCCAGTAATTGCAAACTTCGTAATGGAGAAATTCGAAGAAACGGCTCTTGACACAGCAACTTTGATCCCCAAGGTTTGGTGGAGGTATGTTGATGACGTGTTTGCAATCTGGCCTCACGGGAAAGAAAAATTACAGGACTTTCTCGAACACCTCAACACGCTGCAAAAGAAATTAAAATTCACCATGGAGATAGAAAAAGAAAATAAACTACCATTTCTGGATGTAGAAGTGAAAAGGAACACAGATGGTAGTCTCGGGCACAGGGTCTACAGGAAACCGACCCATACGAACCGCTACTTGCATGCAGATTCCCACCACCACCCAGCGCAGAAGAGAGGTCTAATTAATACCTTAGCTCCGAGAGCTAAACGAATATGCCAAGAAGAACATCTGCAGGAGGAGATCCGTACACTGAGCGACGCGCTAGAAAGCAATGGATACCAAAGACGGCAGATACGGCACATCATAAGAGCCAAATCTAACAGCTCCGAGAAAAACACAGAAGCTGAGATCAAAGGGATTGCTTTCTTGCCTTATATCCATAATGTAACAGACAGGATTGCCAAAGCGCTCAAGAAACAGAATATTAAGACAGTATTCGGCACAAACAACAAGGTTAAGGACCTCTTAAGACCAGCGAAGGATCGGGATCCCCTTGAGACCGACGGTGTTTATAGGCTCGATTGTCAAAATTGCGACAAAGTGTATGTGGGACAAACAGCACGCACGATTTCAAAGAGGGTTGATGAGCATAAAAGAGCATGCAAACTCGGTCACCCTGAAAAATCGGCATTGGCTGAGCACTTTCTAGATACGGGCCACCATTTTTCATTTGAGCCAAAAATCTTAGGAAAGCCCAAAAGTCACCATACGCGCCTGGTCAAGGAAGCAATTGAAATATACAAGCACCCGGTAAACATTAATAGGGATGACGGTCTTAAGTTAAGAACATCGTGGTATCCGGCGCTGCAGGATAAATCAAATAGACGATCCGCACAGTCCGACATCCGTTAGAAGATATATAAAACACTACAAGAAGACACACACCTTGCTTTCGACACGGTACTGCAATCCAGTATTTAACATAACACAAACTTGGAGACACCCTGACTTCGGTACGGTATTGCAAGGTAATACTTAACCTACACTTCAACACTCACTCATCACATCAGCCCTGATGATGGACCCTGCAATGGGATCCGAAACGTTGGCCAGAGAGGTCACACACACACGGCAGAATATCCCAGAAAACTATACACAGAAGATTCTGAACGGCCGTGAAAACCTAAGGACATTTTTAAAAGAAATAGAGTTTGATTCTTAGTAAAAAATAAACCAAAATTAATAATAAAGACCGTCGAGTCGCAAATGAGAAATCGAGTACGGCGGAGGCCGGCTGTACCTACACCAGACGAGATACAGCATCTCGGCTCAGTTCGCAGCACTGGGTGGCCTTATAGGGAGGACCTCGTTTCACAGCCCGGGGAGCCGAGAGGAGAAATCTCAAGAGAAAGAAAGGAAGACGGAGTCACGATCCGCTCCGTGACCGTAAATCGCGCGCGATCCGCCACATTCGGAATGCCGGAGAATAAGACGAATCAAGGAGAGTAAATATAGCGAGGAGATACAATCAATTCAAAAGAACCGAGAGCATTCTGAAAATTAAAAGCGTTCGCCAAGATTATTGATTTGTACATAATGAAAGTATACAATGAATCGAACTCACCACTTAGGTCATAGAGCAAAGATTGATTTATACATAATGAAAGTATACAATGAATCGAACTCACCACTTAGGTCATAGAGCAAAGATTGATTTGTACATAATGAAAGTATACAATGAATCGAACTCACCACTTAGGTCATAGAGCAAAGATTGATTTGTACATAATGAAAGTATACAATGAATCGAACTCACCACTTAGGTCATAGAGCAAAGATAAGTATACAATGAGACGAACTCACCATTAAAATCATAGAGCAAAGATAAATAATTATTTAAAAAGCAATAAAAATCGCATTAATTAATAACAATATTTCAGAATATTTTGAATATGTTAATTTTTTTTTCTATATGATGTGAATTAGTAATTTAGTGCATTTTTATAAGTATTATACACTTATTATAACCCAATTTCAAAAACAGTACAGGTAGTTGCTTTAAACAGACTGGTCTAGTTAAGCAACTACCCTTGCCTTCTTCAATTTAGGTTATAAATAATTTAGAAAAAATAAATAAAAAATATTTAAATAAATACTGGATTTTATCCTCAGGGGGACATCAATAATCAAGGTGACCCTCGTAGCCCAATGAGCATGACACCGGCTTTCATATCGAGTGTTCCAGGTTCTATTCCCGGTAAGGTCACAACTAATCTAAGTGATTTACTTAAGCCTGAGTGTTTTCTGATGTTTTTCGCGCCTGTAATTGGGCCTCTTGAAACGTAAAAAATAAAAAATAAAAATATATATATTATAGATGTCTATGAAATTTATAGGGAATGTCTTAGAAATCTATAATATATTTTGATTAATGTTGTTCCTCTGGGGAAAAAATTCAGTATTGTGTTCATGAAAATTTTGAACATACTCAAAATATTCTGAATGTATAAAAATTTGTCTAAAAAGGAATAAAAAATCTTCAGGCGTACTCTAGTTTAACTGTTAATAATTTGGAAGAATGTCATATACATACATGCAAAAAGAATATTGCTTTTAAAAAGCTCATCAAAAAATCATAATCTGAAGCACTTTCATAAAAAGACCATTAAAAAGCGCTATCAATATCCACTACGTATATACGTAACCATAAATTTTATGGGTACATGTATACTGATTTATTATTAATCAGAAAATATTTAGTTAAAAGTAGTCAATATTTTAAAGAAAGGAAATAATTTTACACGATTATTATTGATGCATATATTAAGACCGGAAATACTTTTTAGATAAATCGTTTCGGGAGGGTTGTCATCTTTGATAGCTGCGTAGCCGAATTTCTTAAGGGTATAGTCGTAAGGTTTCTTCCCTCGGGTTACTTTTAAGGCTGCTTTGGGAGTACGGTTACAGAAGGGGTTGTAAGAAAGGAATACTGATAGCGAAGTCGTGTGTGAGAAAATTGAGATATTTTTTAATCAAAAGTAGCACGCGTGTGCTATGGATCGACTACCTTCATGGTTATAAATACAGACGACACTTTTAAAGGAACAAAAAGCTTATATAGAAAATTGCAAATATATAAAACGATAAAAATGTTCTCAGATTTTCACGGCCGTTCAGAATCTTCTGTGTATAGTTTTCTGGGATATCCTGCCAACGTTTCGGATACCGTTGCAGGGTCCATCATCAGGGCTGATGTGGAGTGTGTGTTGAAGTGTAGGTAAGTTTTGCTTTGCAATACCGTACCGAAGTCAGGGTGTGTCTAAGTTTGTGTTAGGTTAAGTACTGGATTGCAGTAACGTGTCGAAAGCAGGATGTGTATGTCTTGTTTGTTTGTTTGTTGCGTTTCCGTGTCGGAGACATGTGTTGTCAAGAATTTCTGTAGTGTTTTGTCACTATTTTATCTACTGTCGGATGTCGGACTGTGCGGAGTCGTCGATTTAATTGAACCTGCGAATACCACGAGGTTTTTAAATTAAGACTGTCATCCCTATTAATATTTACCGGGTGCTTATATATTTTGATTGCCTCTTTGACCACTTTGACTTTGCGCGTGTGGTGATTCTTGGGCTTTCCTAAGATTTTCGGCTCAAATGAAAAATGGTGGCCCGTATCTAGAAAGTACTCAGCCAATGCCGATTTTTCCGGATGACCGAGTTTGCATGCTCTTTTACGCTCGTCAACCCTCTTTGAAATCGTGCGTGCTAATGTCGGTCGGTCGTTTTCCCGATGACGTTGAACACGGCTTCAACGAAACGTCGAGAATCGTTTCTCGGAAGAACATTCGGTTCGTATAAAATATCCGTAACCATTTACAGTTAAATGATTATAGGTTGCCAAAGAGACGTTCAGCAGATTTGTGAACGTGAAAGAAAGTTATTATCGAAGATGTGGGTAAATTTGTAACGATTACCTGTAGAAAGTTTTTTACGAGAATCCCAGAATCAAGTTAAATTTAAAAGTTCAGTGATAAAATCACTCAGTCTGAAAAATACGTTCACTGGACCGATACACCGGCTTGTTGAACTGAAGGGGCTGAACAAGTGCAAAGCATTAATCTTGAACATTCCAAACAGAAATGGGGCAAAGTACTAATGCAAGTCGGTGCCACGGGGAGGGGGCAAACATTGCTGAACCTTGTCTTCCTCGCGCCCGGAGTGCAGTTCTTCGAGTGCAACAAACGGAATACAGCGCTCGAGAGGATGAAAGCTGAAAGCTCTTTTTAAAAGGTTCGGTTAAAGCCAAGGTAATCCAAAGTCACTCAGAGTTACACAGAGTCAACGTTCAAGCAAGAAGGGAAGATAAAATATCAGATTTTCAAATAATACTAAAACGTATTGATTGATTGATATGGCAGTTTTTTTGTGGTGCAAGATGATTATTTTAATTTCAACTAAATTGAGCTTTGTAATTCATTACAAAGTTTAATTGAGTTAAAATTAAAATTGCAAAAAAACTCGAAAAATTTGAAATATGGCTTCGAAAAATAAGTTTAATTTACAGGGTTATAAATAAAAATGTAATAATCCGGATGCACAATGAGAAACAAAATCGTAAAATAATTAACTAACTAACCATCACGCCGTTTCCCCGCAGAGGTAGGCAGAGTGGATAAACATCCATATTCTTCTATCTTGGCATACCACTTTTGATTCAGCTACATTCATACATCTTCTCACACAAGTTCTACGGTTGTTGAGACTTTTAACAGGGCCATCCTCAAATATTTGTACTATATACTACTGTTTTTCTCTATTCTTGTTGCCTTCAACACTCGCCCCACATATTTTCGTAACCATCCTTTCCTCGTTCATACGTTCTAAATGACCAAACCATCTCGGCACTCCTTTCTTTATTCTGTCTACCATACTACAGCCAGCATTGCATTCACTTCTAATTTGTTCATTGCTCACTCTATCGATCAAAGATTTTCCACACAAGCGCCTAAGTGACCGCATTTCAATTGCATTCAGTCTACTTTCATTCCTTATTTGCCAATTCCAGGCTTCATTTTCACACATCAGGGTTGGCACCAGAACGCCATTATGTACCGCTAGTCTTGCTTCCTTTGACAGATTCTTATTGGACGTAAAACAATTAAAACCCTGAAATTACTAAATTTTGGCTATGCCATGAGACATCCAGAGAAGACATCTTGCTCGATCATGGCACTCCACCTTCGCTTCAATCACATTAATGCATATTCTCTTGCACACGATTCCTTATACCCTATGGTTCTGCTGCCTACAACGCCTTACTCATATATTCTGAAACCAAACTATCTCAGCGAACCTGTCTTTATTATATCTAATACGAAACAGCTAGCATTGTATTCATATTCAAATTTTTCAGTCCTCACAGATTTTACGCACATGCGTCTAAGGGACTGCATCAGTCTATTTTAATTACTTTGACTGATGACTTCACTTCCTCTTTCATTCAATCTTATCATTCAAAGGGAAATTGCGAGCAGAAGAGGTCCTCTAAGATGAAGAACAACACCCTGATCAAAGAATAATGTTAAGGGAAATCCACGGTCCACCTATTTGAAGCTTCTGATAGCAAGTTCATGATCAGCAACCAACTAGATAGCTAACAATCGATAATCGGACAAGCACTAGAAAACGTTAATTTTAACGAAACAGATGAATCAGACGTTCTGCAAATAGATGGAATTGGACAAGAAAAGGTAGATTCAATTCAATTCAATTCAATTCAATTTCAATTCAATTTATTTCATGATAATATGTACATGACAAACAAAATGTTTAAGGCATACATATTAGGAAGTATATATCAAAAATGAAAATATTTAATAAATTAAAAATAACATAAAATCTGGTCAAAGGTGTAGGAGAATCCCGCTTCGGAAAACCCCTTCAGACACATGGAATATATCAATACCCAAAGCGATTTTGTTCAGCATAGCTGTGGCTCTTCCAACAGGCATAACCATCGGCAGGTTGGTCCTGTATATTGGAATGTGAAACAATCTATGCTGACGATGTCTAGTGTAATTATCAGGAACATACAAACCAATGCTCTGCATAATTTCAGGATTATCGATCATACCGCGCAACAATCGATAAAAATGTGTAATCAAATACACATTCCTTCTAGTCTCTAAACTATTGTAGCCAAGCATACCCTGGAGAAACTCGGTTGGGTAAAGCCAAGGATAATGCCCGTACTCTCTCATATTGATAAAGATAAAGTTGTCTACCTGAGATGCAGACTAAACGAATACTTATATGGAAATTAAATACTGTATAGAAAAAGCCGAAGCAACATCCTTTCGCGGTAATAAAGTATCGTGCAGCCGTTACCTATGTAGATTACTCATTTTTTATATGCAATAGAATCATGGACACTCACTGAAACAATGCTAAAGCTATTTGAAGCATTTGAGATGTGGATGTACAGACTAAATAAGTTCTAGTTCTAGTTCTAGCTTCTAAAAATAAATTGGATTAATTGGATTGCAAATGACAATCTGACGATAAATCATTAAAACAATAAAAACCTGGAAATTGCAATATTTTGGCCATGTCGTGAGATATTTAGAAAAATACAATTACAGCAGGATTTACGTTTAAAATTACATACACTATTAGGCAACATATTGTGGTGTATGCAGGTCGGCCACCTTGACTAGAGTACAGAGGGGCGCGGCTATAAAAGATGAGAGCACAAGCTCTCGCTCTCTTTCTTCCATTAGCTAGGGGGCAGTTGGCACTGGTAGGTCGACACAAAGTATCTGAATGTACTAAAGATAATCGCAACCACCTGGTCTTTTATTTGGTGTTTTATCCCGGAATTGTGGATACATCACACATATTAACAATTAAGCTGTAGTGATACTGTATAGTGTCACTACAGTTTAGTTGTTCTACCTGTAATAGGGAGTTCCGGTGGTAACTATATTTTTCTTTACGTATATATTTTCCGTGTATCTTTCTAAATGATTCATCTCAGATGATTTCATTTAAAATGAATTGAGCGATGTTTAAATTTGTTTGCGCAACGATTTCCGAAAAGGAAAAATAATTTTATCGATCTTGTAAGACTTGAACGGAAAAACGGAACGGAAAAAAAGACGCGTTTGAAAATACAATACATACTGAAATATGTAAAGCAATTCAGTTTTGAAAGGGAAATCCCCAAAAAACATAAATAATAAATTGTCAAATATTTTTCATCGACAGATTTCCTCCGACACGAATAACTCGCGAGTGCCGACATTGAACGCAAATAATCCGAAATATGCAAGCCTTGAGGTGGGTTCGATCGGACGAAGAGCGGGATGGAAAGAAAACACTCGGGGAAATAAATGGCCGTAGATTTCTGCGGATAGGAAAAAATATGCCCGAAACTGATTCTAATAATAGGGTAATATATTTTCCGCGAATCGACAGCACGCCGTGGAGAATATGAATAGGGGTGTGACGTTAAACCGCGCTGAGGGATGTCGACAGGTCGGTGTTGCCAAAGCGTCAATCGTAATGAAACGACGACATTTGCGTGGATTGAAAGAAAAACAAGTGTTGACGAAGATAGCTGTCAACGAGTAGATATGTTCGTATTTGCCTTCGCCAAGTCATCACATTTAATAAATCAGGTGTTATTATATATTGCTCGCCCAACGTAAATTGGTGTGCGGCGACTTTGGAACTAAAACCCGCCCCGCCCGCACCCAGCGGTAACCCCTTGTCCTGTCATTCAGTTCACTCTCGTATTTGAGCGTGAGCTGTGACATCTTGATTTCCAATATACATTGAATTATTGTGTCCAAAACATCCAAAACAGTCCAGGTGCAAGAAAAATTGCCAATGAAGTATTAAAGTTTTGCGAAGTTGAAAAAGCAAATAATATTACCGTTGAACAGGTTGCAAGATAGAGCGGCCGCCATTACTGGTTTGTTTCTTTAGTGTTGCCCGGCCAAATTTCTATTAAAGGCTCCGACACCGGTCACCGGACACTCTGTACATTATGTATTGTGTAATAAATTTACACCCTGGCAACTTCTGTTACGCGACAGGGACGCCCTCCTTCGCACGCCAATTTATACTGGTGCGTCTATAGTAAAGGGGTGAATAGCACTCGACTGGGAGAGTTTAAGAAACCCCAAATTTGTATTAAAATCAAACATTCCGAGATAACACAAGGAGAAAACCTTTCAACTATGCGTACTACCTATATGAAGTACCTGGGTGAAACATGGAATCCAAGAAAGCAATGATACTGAACATGAAACATAAAACCCGGCAATACGTTGGAATATCATGAGAATAATGTCAGATCCTACATCATTCAAGGAAAAATTACGAGCAGAAGAGGCCCTGAAAAACGAATGACTTCCTGGCTGAAAAATCAAAAGGAAATTTTTTGGTCCACAAGTTCACAGTCCAACTATTTCGAGCTGTTGCAAACAATAAAATGACCGCTAACGATCGATCACTAAGCGAATAAGCACTGCAAGAAGATAGACGTGGCCCAAAGAGTAATTAGCTACATGAAAGAAAGATAAATGAGTGGGTTAGTAGCCAAATCAAACCCAAAGACGCGACAGCATGGGTTTGGTTTGGAAATATTGATATAAAAGTGCGAGGAGAATCTGATAGTACGACAGAAGGCCAATAGGTGGGTTAAAAAGTTGAGTGATTCTAGACCTCGGATCAAAAGCAAAAATAAAGGTAGATCAAAAGCCCGCTGGATCGATCATGTATGAAAAAAAGCGGGAAGATAGTGAAAAATTAAAAATAAAATGCACATGTATTTAAAAAAAATTGATCATTTTATTTGTGTATGTCTACTTTTGTATGAGTAATTCCACCGATATATTTAAAAAATTACCATTCCATCATCAGGGTGTTGTATAACTGTCAAAATATCAGAATGAAATGTCTATTACACTTTGGTAGAAAGCAATAAATTTGTGGTTTGACATATTAAAATAAATAAAAACACTTTTCTTTGTATTAAACCACGATTTATTATTGTGCCAACCGGTTTCGCTTAAACTTAAGCTTCATCAGGGTAACTTAATAACTAAAGTAAGCCTTTAACATAAGTTATTAAGTTAAGGGCTTACTTTAGTTATTAAGTTGCCCTGATGAAGCTTAAGTTTAAGCGAAACCGGTTGGCACAATAATAAAAACAAATAAAAGTGTTTTTATTTATTGAAATGTCTTTTGTTTCTTGTTTTTCTAAATTATTTTAAAAATTATTTTTAAAATATCATTATTGAAGGTCTTGATTGCTCCCAATTATTGGAAAATTTTTTAGAATTGGGCTTGTAGTTAAATTTAATTGATTATTAATAATATTTTGTTAATTATTACATGCTTTACTAATTTCTAATGATTCCAAATTATTCAATTTCAGGCCAAAATTATTTGTGTAAAATAGAAAGTCCTTAATTGTTATCAAAACCGTGATAATTTTCTAATAAATGATTTGCAAATTCAGAAAAACCATGATTATTCAGATATCTTAAATGTTCTTTAACTCTTACCTTGAAATTTGGAATGGTAATATCTGAAAAATGTTGGTGGAATTACTCATATAAAAGTAGATAAATACAAATAAAATAATCAATATTTTTTAAAAATGTCAATCTACGATGTTGCTCAATCAATTGAAAAAAACATATATTTTATTCAAAGCAGAGGAGTAGGTAGATATTTGAGGTGTTCTTAATACACTTATCTAACCTGCGTTTATTCTGATATATATGACTCAAGTCAGTCTATTTCATAGAGTTGGTACAAGTATCGACTTTTTACTACGCGTTTTGGTACTGATTCTGTTAACAATTACCACTTACCTTGTTACTAACATCCTCACACATCGCGCTATTTTATCATTAAAAAATCAAATTCGTTAAACGAAACTGTCTGAGAACTGAGGTGACTTAATAATTAAGACTCTTAAACAGTGTGTCCTTACTGAGGCAGCCGTGTTTTACCAAAAGCACCCGATTACATCTTACGACCAAAGATTAATTTAAAACGAAAAAAGGTTTAATCACAAAAGCAGGTCCAGTTAAATTATCCGAGGTCATTACCGAAAAGTTGTGCGTGATTGTAAATTAAAACACCATCGTAAAACAAGCCGTTTAGCCCAATTTTATGAACGGCTTGGTCGTTATTGGAAGGCAATAAAATAAATGTCGAGATTGCAGGCCGAAGCGAGAAGCAGACAATTAAAATGCGATTATCATAAACATTTTCCTCGTTTGCAGCGAACATAATGGACATAATAAAAAAACTGCATTTAAATATATTTACACAATACTTTTCTCATCAGGCGTCATTGTTTTTTACCTGGGAATTTTTCCGAAACAAGTTCGGGGTAAGATGTTTCGACTGTGTCCAAATGCATTCACGTTCGCAACACATTTCAAAGTAAAACTCCATTGTTTTGATAATTTATGCAGTGTAAATTGTTTTTGTAAAGTCATTGTTTATGAGAATGATGAAACGTGTTTATTCTAAATTCAGCGCTAACAAGAATCTAAAACATCATTGGAGGAAAAGAAAAAAAAACAGTGACAAGCACGCGAAATTATTGATTAGTTTTCCTGTTGCTGAAAAACAAAGAAGTTGAACGTTGAAAAATGGTGTGCAAGTATATAATTGTATTTATCTTGCTAATGTTCTTTCATTTTTTATTTTCTTATGAACCCTATATAGCTATGCTGCTTGAACACTTTGTGTTCCATATTATGTAAAAAATCAATTCAGGGCGTGAATTATATAAATAAATAAATAAATTTCACATTTTTAAGTGTGTGTAGTAAATTTACTATATATGTACGAATTTTCAAGGATTTTCAAATTTGGCACCAACGCGTGGGTAGAACGCCACCAGTATAAATTGGCGAGCGAGGGAGGGTGTCCCTGTCGTGAAACAGAAGTTGCCAGGATGTATATTTATTACACAATACATAATGTACAGAGTGTCCGTGACCGGTGTCGGAGCCTTTAATAGAAATTTGGTCGGGCAACACTAAAGTAACAAACCAGTAATGGCAGCCGCTCTACCTCGAATCATGTCAAACGGCAATATTGGTCCATTATTTGCTTTTTCAGCTTCGCAAAATTTTAATACTTCATTGGCAATTGTTCTTGCACCATCCCGGACTGTTTTGGATGTTTTGGATAATAATTCAGTGTATATTGGAAATCAAGATGTCACAGCTCACGTGCAAATACGAGATTGAACTGAATGACAGGGCGAGGGGTTACCGCCGGGTGCGAGCGGGGCAGGTTTTAGTTCCAAAGTCGCCGCACGCCAATTTGCGTTGGTCAAGGTCTAGTTCGCACTTGTGCCGTTGGCGGCGTGCGGGACCCACGTTTTCAGTAATGTTTACAGTAGTAACGTGCGGTCTTCTTCAACAAATGTGGTCTTCAGGGTTGTTTTATTAGCGTGCGATTAATTTTAACCTCAAAACTGCACGATATCGGGTGATAAGCGTAAGAACAGTGACTTTTACAGAAAATGCTGGATTCCAGGGCCAACTTTGTTCGATTTGCGAACAAATTCAGCTTGCGAACGAGCTCTCAGAAAGGAACTCGTTCTTATGTTAAGGGCTTACTGTTTACATTATATACGCAATTCCTTCGTATATAGGCTGACAGGATTAAGACAGAAATAGAAATGAGTCAAGATGGAATGAAAGCAAACAGGATCACAAAGGACAGTAGGTGCTATATAATTACTGCTGTGACGTACTTTTGAATCCCAGTAGGCCCTAAGAGAAAAAAAAGGAGTGAAGTAAATTTATTTGTTTATTTATCCCGAACTTAATACACGTTTGATAGAAATAGAACCACTCATATCACTAGGATGAACCTGTACCGAGAGAGATTTAAATAAAATAGTATTGGCTAAAAAAAATCAGGGAGAAAGTATGATCCACTCATGATCTCACTCCAATCTTTTATATATTTTTTCTCTTTTTCTTTTATTATGTAATTTGAACCTATCTTTATATCTATTCTTATCATTTGTATAATAACTCTTTTTCTTTATTTATTTATAGTATTTTAATTTTTTTATTTATTTATTAAAATTTAATTTATTTTAAATTTCGCTAAAAAAACTACTTTTCTTATATAAAATAATTTGATGATCCAACCAAGAATTGTTGAGAATGTATGAAAAGTATTTTATTATGAAAACTATTTAATTGTTAGTTATAACTGCCTCAGAACAGGTTTCACCTAGTGTGGCGTTATAAGCGAAGTGTAAAAAATGTAATTATATAAATAAATAAAATAACAAAAAATATCATCGAATTATCAGCTGCAAGATACATCACCTTTTCATCCTGACTTATACAGGGTATTCACCTCCAGCAAGTCAAATCATCAACCCATTTAATTGGTAATACATGTATTATTGAATTACTGATTACTAGTGGTGAGCCATCCGATCACTTGTTGCTAATAGGGATGGGCGTTGAATGGACGGACTAGTTGAAATCAACCGTTGACGTTGCATCGACGCGTCGACCGTTTACGTTTATCGCATGGACTAGTTGAATTCGTGGACAGCGGACGCTGTGGTCGGTGGACGATTCGGGATTTTAGATAAACGTCCGCGACGTCCGCGTAACGAAGTTGACGCGTCAACTAGTTGATCGTCTCGTCGATGGATGGATGTGGACGGTCTCGTTTCGTCGACGGTAAATACGTCGACGACCCATCCCTAGTTGCTAACGCTCTGCGGGTGGCCCGCTCCCTGCCCAATGGTGGAAATCGATATGATATTTTTGCGCTTGTTATGATTGGTCGAATCCGCACGTGCGATTGGAACATTTAACTTGTTGATGATTGGATGCAGATCACGCATATGTGGTGCCGTGAAGCCAAATCGTCGATAAGGATAGATATTTAATTATTATCATACTTCATATCCATTTTTAATCATTTAACTTATACAGCACATATTAACTTAATTCAATTCTAAATTATTTATAGAAATTTCTAACTTTCTTACGTCCTTAGACATTTCACTGCTGAATTTCGTACTTTTTTTATAAATTCTGCCGATATTTTTGCAGTGAGAATTTTAAAAATAAATACATTTAATTTTAAATATTACATGTTAAAAAGTCACCGTTTATCATGTTGTCACGTTTCGTGGCTGCGGGAGGCGAATGAAAACACTGGAAATTAATTAGCGATATATTAATCAATGACTTGATTTACTAATCAATCATTCAAAGTAAAAAGTCACTTAACACGAGTTAAATTTAACGTTATTATATCTCTTCGTATACGAACACTTTAGTATCGCTGGGTAACACCTATTTATCGCTCGTAAAATATTTAATTTTCGCACATAGAAGTTGCACTGGTTTATTTTGCCTCTTAGGTTACTTTGCTTTATTTATCACTTCGATTAACTCACGACTGGCCATCGGAATGGATTGTCAAAACACTACACACCTGCGCCGCGGTGCAGTTCCATTTTTGTACCCAAATGCTGGTATTTTCTAACTTTCTAGATTATTCTAGTTTTTAGGAGATGGTTCTCGTCGCTTCTCGGCTTTTCCAGTCGTTTGTAGACGTTTTTGTAAATTTTGTTGATAGTGTTGTTCCAAGTGACATATTACCAGGGATTTGGACAGCGCGTAAATTATGTTTAGCAACTCGTTACTATATTTAGTTGAATTAAATTAATTTACTTATTGATTTATTTTTATCCATTCTTTCCTACATTGTTCTTCGTTTACTCTGTCATAAATAATGGCTGATAATTTGTAATACAAAGAGAATAAATCACTCAAACATGATTTACAATAAATATAATACCTGAAAGGAATTGAAGATGCTCGTAAGCAACTCTAATACCTTTCAGATTCGTATCAGAAGCAGCGAGCGAAGATCGAAGATAGCGACAATAGTCGAAGATAGCCTGGGTCTCTTGTATTCTATAAGATAGAATACAAGAGACCCAGGCGGCCAGTGGTCAGAAGAAATGCCAGAAATATCTCGGCAGCCTCGAACGACTGCTAATCTGTACGGCGAGAAATATGAGCGGCAGCTTCCACCAGCGCGAAGCGGTTAACGTCACCAGCAGAAAACATATTGTCGGTGCAACAACCGGTAATTATAAGGGACTTCCTGCGGGTCCGAGGATTGCGTCAGAGGGGCGGGAGGAGGTGGGCGGTGCCGCCATTTCTTACGTCACAATTTGATAAGTTAATTGAACGGGGAATAATCCAAGATGATGGTCTCGTTGTTCATACAATGAAAATAAGTATTTCACTATATAATTTAACGTCCTGTTAATTTAATCTAACTAAAATAATCGTAATCTAAATTAAACAAACCAAACCTAATAACCTAACCTAACCAAACGTAATAACCTAACCTAACCTCATATATTGCCTATGAAATGTCAAAATATGCAGTGCATTTTTCGGAACTTTAAAGTGTAATATCTTATTTAATACTTACTATTTAAATGTAAATTATCTTTCATTTTGTTATTAGCACATTTAATAATATAGTGAAATACTCATTTTCGTTGTATATGCAATGGGACCATTATCTTGGATTTAGCCATTGAACGGTAGGTTCCGAATGAGGTTGCAGAAACGAATTAAAAGACAAGCAATCTAAGGAAACGCTATTGGCTGGTAAATATATTAAATAGATGGTTGATTCTAAAATGAAAAAAGTCTGCTGGAAGACCTTTGGGCTCAGCGTGTAAAAAATTGGGAAAATACCTAACCCAACTCAGCTGGCGTGTTATTTTTATTTTGTCAACATTTCGGCCAAAAAGCCTTAAAAGTACAGATCACAAATAAATAATAAATTCACAGAAAAAGAAAGTAAACGTTGGTTAACAGAATATATAAAATAAACAACCAGCGCAAAAATATAATGGACATAGAAAAATAGTACGCAAAAAGTTTAGGAAAAATCATGTTTGTAGTACAAGAAAAATCAGATAGTGGATCCCAATACTCATTAAATTGCAGAATATTGACAAACCATATGCGGGAAAAAACTACCGGTAAAAGTAAAATAACAAAAAAAATGGAAAGTTTTATAATTGGATTGTTTAATTATTATTATTTGTTTTTTTTTTAATTTTAATTTTTATTGTATTTGTTTTTTATTTATTATTTATTATTAAAGGGAATGAATTTTTCATATTTGATATAAGTTACTGTAATGATATACTCCAACGATTTACAAAAAATAAGTCAGAAATATTGAAAAAAAATGCAAACTTTGATGTCGTATATCTCCGTAACTATTGATATTAGGTCATGACAGCTTGAACATTTTCGAATCATAATCAAGGTGGGAATATAGTCCTGCGAGGTTATTAATGTTTTCCAAATAACCCTGTAGTTATCGATTCGATATCTTTCTCAGCGTTGCCGTCCCTAGTAAACCTACTTCCTAAATACACAGACTCGTTCACTGCTTCTAAGCATTCGATCTTTACCATTATATTACACTCATTCGTCACTATAGGACACCATCACTTTAAAACTCTTCCGAAACAGGACAAAATAAAAAAAATAAGTAAAAAGGAAATAATAAATCACGATTGATGTTGTGGTCTATAAACCAACTTGTTTATAAAAAACGCGCACATCCCAAGAGCTATAAAGCCAGAAAATACCAAAAATCCCATTAGACACACCAGGTATTTTATCAATGATGCTGTTGTTATTTCGAACCTCCATTCCTGCAGAGGAATTCACGTTACACTTCTCAAACGCCATAACTAACAAGATGGATATCAGAAGCTGAAACGGTAGAATTGCAACGAGATAAAACTAAAGTGCTATTCTGTTCCTTCAATAGCGAGCGGGATATCAGATGCTGGGTTAATTGGATGACATCCAGGAGCAAGATGAATCATTTGTAGTAATTACCATCGAATACAAATCTTCCGCATCTCAGAGCCTAACGACAGAGTCAGTTCTGTGGTATATTCGCGAGCTGAGTTTAGTATATCGGATATGTAAATAATAGGGCGTATGATAGGTACATACTAGCGTTGCATATTAATGTGGTTGTTTTTCATGAAGAAACTCTACTACTGTATTCCGTTAGTTGGTAAGGAATGTTAGTTTGTCATAGATTAATTATTAGTAAGGAAGCATTACAAAACGGCAGTTGTTTGAAGAGATAACTGTTTCTTTATTAACTTTTCAAAGCAAGACAATTATAATATAGATGTTTCTTTATTGTAATATAGATGTTTCTTTATTGTAATAAACAATAGATGTTTCTTTATTGTATTAATTAGTTATTTTTGATTGATATTACATTTTATTTGTACAATTATGATTTATTAAAGTGTAGAACGAGATCATCTAGCAACGGTAATCTCTAATCTGGTTCTATGTTGTAAAAATACTCTTCAAAGCTTAGGCTCAGTATAAAGTGCTTAATTTGAATATACCTACATGGTTGACAGTCGTTAGAAAATTACCGTAAACCAAATTAGCAATATTCGCTGAGGACTTTTACGTGATCGATCCATTCTCTCTATAGTTTTTAATGTATTTTTTCTTATTTATCACTCTTGATCCCCGCGGCGAGAGGGCACTCTCGTGAATATGACCCCAGTGAAGCGTCGAGAATCGAATCTCTATACAGCAATATGATTCGTACAAGATATCGGATATATTGCAATACCTAAATATGTCGTACGATCGTAATATAAAACTTAAATTTTAATTTTTAGATTAGATCTTTTCAATACATACATGTTAAATTAAAATAAACAAAATAAAATAGTTCCTTAACAACTAAATTAAACAATAGAAATGCAAAAAATGCTATGAGAAATCTGAAAAAATGTAGTCGCCATCGGGGCTCAAAGAGGGAACTTTTTTGCCGGTAGGCAGATAAATTGTAGTCGAAGGTTTTTGAGAGTCATTGCGCATACAAATATGAGGCTTTCAACGGAAATTAATACATGTCTCAATAACAAGCAAATATCATATAGCTAAAAATTTGGCGTTAATTTATATGCTATACGTTAGTTACGAGATAGATTTTTCCGTGCATTTGGTTTGTCTATATAATTTGTTTTAGTATCTATATTATAATTTTCCTAAAAATGTTGATAGTAATGTAAATATTCCCATTGCCAGCTTGAAAAAAACAAATGGCGAAATCGTATTAAGTAGCGAGAAGTACATATTGTTTTAAAATACCTGCAGATAATATTTAATGTGTAGAAATATTATAAACATTTAATATTATCTACTGTGCATTTATAAAAAGAATGTACATATTTAATATTTATACACGTTTACTTTATAATAAACAAACGTTTAGTTTATAATAAACATATTTGGCCATTTTTTATTTTGGTGGTGTTCAATCCAGCGGCCAGATTCTAGCCATGTTCTAGTATTATTAATTGTTTGAATAAATTAATGATACATGCGGTTGATGTGATTGAACAATGTGAAATGTTCACGCTCCACCAAAAACTATGAGGAAGGTTATACATTTTTTGCCGTGGCCTTGTGGCCTTTGAACTCTCTGCAACCTGTCAAGGTTGGTCAAACGTCAAGCCAATGCGCTCGTCGGACGTGATAATAAATTTAACAGTGTGAAGCATCAACTGTTTGCTTATAATGACTCGTCTGCACTGTGGGGGATAAATGGATATTTAAAATTATAATAATAATATTGGATTATTTATACAGCGACTTTTTGTGAAAATTTTACCTCAAAGGCGCTTTACACACAAAAAACTCTTGCATAATAAAATCATAGAATAACAAAATGAAAAATAAATTGAAAAAAAAAGAAAAAGAAAAACAGCTCAAAACATAAAATACTAAAAGAAAACAACGAATATTAAAAAGGTTCTGGGAAAGATTTTGTAAACAAGTGCGTTTCAAGTCTTTTCTTAAATAAAGTCTCTGAATCCGTGTTTCTTATCAAGGAGGACAAAGAGTTCCACGCTTTGACTTGCCGGTTCCACAACTCTTCCCACCGCTGAAGTAGACGCTGACCAAAGAGTTTGACGTCTCCCATGTGTGTTGTCTGGAATACAGAGCTCCTGAAGATACAGAGGCGCCATGTTATGAGTTGCCTTGTACATCAACCAACACAGTTTGAAATTTACTCTCTCAGGAAAACGAAGCCAGTGTAATTCTCGCAAAAGGGAAGTTATGTGTGAGAATTTTGACGTTCCACATCAGTAGTCCAGCGTAGATACCATTGCAGTAGTCCACACGTGATACAACAAATGCATTAATGAGTAAACGGGCTGCCTCTTAGGGAAGATGTCTGCGAATACTTTTAATCTGTCTCAGTTTAATTATAAATAATTAATTCTTATAAATAAATATAATTATAATTCTTAAATAGTGCATGTAAATCTGCTCTTCGTTGATGTTGAATGAAATTATTTATAGAGAAAAAATTCTTAAGTCTCTAGATAACAAGATAGACAATGCACTAGAACATCTTGTATTTCTTTTTTACCCGACTGCGCGACGCAAAGGAGGGATGTGTACATCAGCCAATGTGTGTGAGTACGTTTGTTGCTTCGTGGCGCTCTAGAGACCAAACGGTTGGCCGATTTTGATGATTCTTACGTCAGATGATTTATCTTAATCTTGCGAGACCTTGTCACTAAAGACATGACATCAAAATTCAATATGGCGACAACCAGACGCCATATTACGAAAAAGAAAAAATTAAAGTCGACGAACTATATTAAGTGGGATATGAATGATATATTTGAAAATCATCTTTAGGTTTCTCTTATTATTTTTCATTTTGATTGACCATTTAGGAAAAATTTCAAGATGTTTGCCGGCTACTGTACCTAAAGCGTTACTTAACCCTAAGAAATAACCTAAGTAGGATTAAATAAATAATTTAAAAAATTACTGTCTACTGCCTTATATTCCTGATTAGTAAAATTAAAAAAATTAAAAACCAATTTGCTTTGAAAATGAACTTCAAATAAAAACTGAACAGAAAAAACAAGTCCAGTAGTCTAAAGAGAGCGTGAGACACAGTCGATTCGACTATAATCAGCAAAGTCAATAGCTAATACACAACTTGACGATAACCAAATCAGCGGAAGCCATCGATTTCAACCGCAGAGATCTGCGTTGAATCAAAACACGTTATAATGAATAATGTCCAAATCAGCAAATTCACACAGGAAGTTCACAGATTGCTAAAATGCCTTCCTTTGCCAACAAGAAGAGCGCGAGACTTCTATTTACATTCGATTACAATCTATAAAGTCAGCAGCTAATACACAACATGATGACAACCGAGGCAGCGGAAGCTATGGATTAAAGCCGCAGCAATCTGTAGCACAAGTCAAGTCAAAACATGTTCTAATGTATAATTTCAAAATCAACATGTTTACATGTTGCTACAATGCCTTCCTTTGCCAACAAAGAGAGCGCGTGATACAGTTGCACTTCTATTTACATTCGATTACAATCAGGAAAGTCAGCAGCTAATACACAACACGATGACAACTCAAGCAGCGGGAGCTATCGATTAAAGCCGCAGCAATCTGTAGCATAAGTCAAATCAAAACATGTTCTAATGTATAATTTACATGTTGCTACAATGCCTTCCTTTGCCAACAAGGAGAGCGCGAGGCACACAGTTGGACTTCTATTTACATTCGATTACAATCAGTAAAGTCAGCAGCTAATACATAACACGATGACAACCAAAGCTGCGGGAGCTATCGATTAAAGCCGCAGCAATATGTAGCACAAATCAAATCAAAACATGTTCTAATGTATAATTTACATGTTGCTACAATGCCTTCCTTTGCCAACAAGGAGAGCGCGAGGCACACAGTTGGACTTCTATTTACATTCGATTACAATCAGTAAAGTCAGCAGCTAATACACAACACGATGACAACCAAAGCAGCGGGAGCTATCGATTTCAGCGGCAGCAATCTGCAGCATTAGCCGGCCGATACCAGCGCCAGGTGGGAGCGCCCGCAAGGCCGCCCGAGTTAATGGCCGGGCGGGCGACAAATTACGCTGGGGGTCGCTGCCGGCTTTGTCTTTATCGATGAATGGGCGAAAACTTGCATACAATGCACCGAGTGCAGAGCGGCCGGGCGGATATGCAGGAGGCCGGACCGGTTATGCAGATACGGCGGTACGAGCGGCTGGGCGCGCCGCGGGCCGCGCTCGCATATTAAGGCGATGCACGGCGAGAGGTGAGGCTGCCAAGGTGTGCACTCGAGCATTGGTCAAATACGGAGCGCCCAACGGGAGGGGGATGCTAAACTGGGGAGGTTTTAAAAAAAATCCCAATTATGATAATTTTTAAAGGGTTAAGGGTGTTATTACGGTGGTTAGACATATTTAACTGTAACTGGTTGCGGATATTTTATACGAACCGTTCGTTTTTCCGAGAAACGATTCTCGACGTTTCGTTGAATTCTTATTCAACGTCATCAGTCAACGTCGTCCTCCTGATGACGTTGAATAAGAATTCAACGAAACGTCGAGAATCGTTTCTCGGAAAAACATACGGTCCGTATAAAATATCCGCAACCAGTTACGGTTAAATATGATAATTTCGTTGTCTGTCTGTCCTTCGTGTAACGTCCGTAATTTCGTTCGAATTCGCGGCTAAAAGCTGAAGATGGGGCTTGAACCGCGGGCGAGCGAACTCGAACGCGGAGACCTACGGAAGTTGCCACCATGGAATGTGCAGGACCCTTACAAATTAGACTATATATATGTAGAAGTTAGCAAAGATGCGAAACATTTGTACAAAAATAAATATAACCTATTATTTTAAACCCTGGCGATTGTGTGTAAAACTAACGCGACTACATAATTAAATAATTAATATTATAAATAAAAAAATGAGAAAAAAAATTCCGGCACTGGGAATCGAACCCGAGTCCCCCGGACCCCACCACTGCACCAAGCAGACGCAAGCGGTCGCGGAGAAAATGTTTATAAGCACTTAGAGTACCGATAGAAAATATATTGTGCGCTGTATATATTGGTGTACCAGAGCTAGCAGCACAAAACTTGGCCGGTAAATTCGTGACTATGTTATGAGTCTAAAATGTTCAAGCAACCATGACCTAATATCAATAGTTATGAAGATATGCAATATCAAAGTTTGCTTTTTTTTTTTCAATATTTCTGACTTATTTTTTGCAAAAAGTTGAACTATGATTACAGAAACTTATATCGATTATGAAAAATTCATTTTCTTCAATACAACTTAAATAAAATGATAAAAACCTAGTAAAAAATAACTTTTTTCAATTTTTGTAAGATTTTTATCATTTTATTCGACTTATATTAAAGCGAATGGATTTCTCATAATCGACATAAGTTACTGTAATGATAGTTCAACTTTTTGCAAAAAATAAGTCAGAAATATTGAAAAAAAAATGCAAACATTGATATCGCATATCTTCATAACTATTATATTAGGTCATGGTTGCTTGAACATTTTAGACTCATAACATAGTCAGGAAATTACCGGCCAAGTTTATGGCTGCTACAGGGAAACGCCGGGCAGACGAGAGAGAGAGGAGAGAGAGGAGAAGAGAGAGAGAGAGAGAGAGAGAGAGAGAGAGGGACAGAGAGAGTAGATGGAGAGGACCTAGAGAAGAGAGAGAGGAGAAGAGAGAGAGAAGAGAGACAGAGGAGACGAGATAGAGAGGAGAGAGAGTACGACAGAGAGAGAGAGAGAATGCGTAGAGAGAGGAAGAGAGAGAGAAGAGAGAGAGAGAGAGAGGCTAGAGAGATTGGGAGAGTAGAGATTATATTAGATATAGATAGATGATATATATATAGGGGGCCATAAACTCTGTAGGGGAAAAAGGTGTTAACATATTTTGATAAAAGTCGTTATTATTATTTCATGGGTGTCGGCTATAAATAAGTAAATCAATCAATGTATATTATAGATGTCTCACACAGACGAAACTGTATTTTTATGGGAAAGTAGGTAAACAAGTCTTTTGGGTGTACATAGGGCTTACGACCTATCGTACGGCTGGCTTAAGTGATAACTTTACACAACGTTACGTTCGCCATTTCCACCCATGATAGAATATACCATGTCTACTAATTTTTGGAAGTTTGAACATACTCAAAATATTCTAAATATGTAAATCTTCTTTAGGAACCGGCATGCAAAAGTACCATAATTTTTTACTGTTTACAGCTATACTATATCATATTAATGGATTCGGTGTTAATTTTGCATGATATAAATAAATAAAATGATGATCATGATAATTTTCGAAATTTACGAAATAAAATATCTTCCGATTTCAGTTTTCTGGGATATTCTGCCGTGTTACAACGACCTTTATGTTCGATGTTTCGGATCCATCAATGAGCTGATGAGCTGGACCCTATAAGGGGATCCGAAACATCGCGTCGACCAGTCGTAGAAACACGGCAACATATCCCAGAAAACTAAAACCGGAACATTGAAATAAACAATGTTTACTCTATTTGAGTTTAATTAAATATTAAAACTTTTTTGGAAAATTGAATTTAGATATAAAATTTCTTGACAATATCACATTTAACAACTGTTCTCCTTTTCTCTCATCACCCTGGGAGTGCAAAATTTAGGTAGAAATTGGTTGATTATTTCCAGAGGAATTAGGAACATATTAAACTATTATTTTATTGGAATATTTTTGCAAAAAAAAAAATGGCCGCGTATGTCTATTTCTGTAAAACTCCTCCTCCGTGACTGACGCGCAACTTTCCCCGATGCACATTTTTTCGAGAAAGAAAAGAAGATCATGTACTTATTTAGAAATAAAATATTTACAAAGCATATATTTCTAAATAATCAATGTCATCAATGTGACAGAATTCTGTATTTAAGTTTGTTATAAATTATACATAATGATGATAGGGACTATTCCTCTCGAAACTATAGTATTGACATAGTGGTGGGTATTTAGAACTTAATTAAAAAAATAATAATTAAAATGTTGCACCACAAAGTGACTGCCAAACCATTTAATGATATTAAAACGTGTAATGTTTATATTTCTATAACGCGCGTCTCAAACCGACCGTCTGTTGAAAAATGAGCCAAGTCAAAACACCAATAAGTAATAACATTTAGTGACAGACTTGTGAACCAAATTATGTGAAAGATAAACAAAAATGCAACGCGACTGCACCAAGCCGTCGTCTTTCACACGAGGGCGATTACCACGATTTATTTGAGAGTTTTGGTACCAAATGATGCACGGCTGGAGTGCTCCACACTTGTGCTTTGTTTTTGAACTTCCAGAGCCGGTTCTCGACGAGGAATACCCAACTGCCTGTACTGACGCGCAAGAGAAACTGCATAGTCATGCACTGGACATTCTTCGGCCAGGGAAGACACAACATTAACGGCGGGTCCAGGAGTTCGGGCGCGAGTGCCGTCTTGTGCTTCGACTCGAAGGGTTGTGGGAATACTCGTGATGTGTATTACATAAATAAGTGTTGGGCAACACCAAAAAGGGTTCTAACTTAATATGTACCTACGCAGATAGGTGGGCGGGCTAACTGGATGTATCGAAGTTCTCACACTCAATTTGGTTGTATTGGAGCAATAAAATGGAAGAATAATCGTGAGTAATGTTTTGTGAATATGTTTATGGGGAACATTGTACTTTTTAATGATGCGGCCTAACCGGATACTAGAGCTGAGATTAATTAAAGAGCTGAGATATCTGGGATCAGGATGATGCTCTAAATATTTTGAAGAAAAAGAAAGCTAGGGCATGACATAGGCTTGGAAACGCTAGGACGAGAGTAGGTGAGTGGTGTAAAATACACGAAATCTTCTTACACAAGACCGAGAATAAGATGGGCAGGTAATGGCAAAAAGAAACAGATGAGTGCCTAACACAGACTGGACCACAACTGAATGTCATGGGACGGATGGTGTTGAGTATTTGTTAATTCGTTTTGAGCAGTGTGGACATAGATTTTGTGATCGCAAATCGATATATTTTGTTGGCATTTACGTCACGACCTTCTCCCCGTAACTTTTTCAGTCCAAAATTATCGCTCGATAGTGCGAGAGGCACTAAAATCGATCACCACCTCCGCAAAGAGATACAGTCACCATCAGGTGATATCAGAACATATCGTCGGTTCCGGGCAACATCGAGTGTATAGGTGTTGCGAAAGAGTGTGCATTTTAGTCGTAGTTTAAATTACTGGAAGAAAAAGATGACACTGCAACAGAGGACTAAAGTTTCCCTTCAATTTCTTTCGTAAACAGTACACTTAGTGCCATCCTCATTTACCGGGCCATTTCCCACCCTTATTCCTGTGAAATTTACCTCCATTCCTCATGACTTCGGTCGACGACGTTTTAGTGACTACGTTCGTGGACTTCCGAGTCTCACGAAGAGAAGAAAAAAGTAATGCTTTAAGAAATATCTATCCACTTTCTAACTTAATCTAACTAAAACATCATAGCCATTATTTGTCCCTCAAAATTTGGATGCAAGCCTACCCATGGATTGTCCGCCACTTTTTGATGTCGTCGCTTAATGGGACTTGGGAACGAATGGTACCCACCGCTTACCCAGGACCATTCCAGAGACCAGAGCAGAAGCTTCCATATTGGTCCTACTCAATCGTCTCCAGGTTGAATTTTTTTCAACTAAAAAGCAAGACCGTGGACCGTATTCAATTCGCTAATCACCTCATAGATTTGACTTAAAAACAGGGGCGAAAATGTTAAATACCAATAATAAAGGTTTAAAATTAAATAATTTAGAAATTTCTTACATTAGGGAAGCGGTGAAAAATAAAGCACCTCTAATAAATAACCAAATCAAATATCCATACAGCCCTTTGCTCAATTAACTTTCACAAAAGATTTGGTAACACTCACTTTAGACTCCGCTCACTTTCACTCCCTCTTCCTCGTAGATTTTTGATTGTTCTGTAGGCAAGTTAGTGCATGCTATTCTTTGACGAGATTAACACGCATGTGATAAATATTGGTGAAAGGTTAAAGTACTATGGTTATGGTGTAGGGGAGAGTAACCAATATTGAACCGGCACTTATATTGGACCACTTCCATTTTACTACCAAAATGAAACATATTTTTTACACTGGCAATTGAAAAACACGCGATTGCAGCGCCACTAACACTCCGCCATTTTGCACCGACGTTGAATACATATTGCAACTGTGACGAAAAAAAATATTTTTTGGACTGTACTGTTGCTGATTTTGAGTGTGGTATCCAACGAAGTTGTTCGTCGTTATAGTAAGTCATCATTTTGTAATATTTTCTATAAAAATGCATGTTTTATACTGTTTTAAATACCAGTAAATAAACACAAATCCGTAATGGTTATGTTTTTATTTTTTTGACAAGAGTGAAAATATACCACGGTCCGTATATTGAACCACTCCCGAGTTCGTAAATTGTACCGGTCCAATTAATGCAACCACTTTTGTTCAAAATTTGAATAAAATTCTTTTCATTCTAGATGACCACTGCAGATGGCGAGAGTAAAAAGGAGTACTACAAATGGAGAAAAGAAGACTTAGAAAGAGCGTTGACGACATAAAAATAAAGAAATGGGTATAAATGCTATCACCAGGCAGTATCAAGCAACGATGTTGCATCACGCTAAACTGCTTAATAAAATTGCCAATAATTTTGTCAGCCATTTCAGATAATAAAACAAATAAAAGAAAAGCTGTACAAAAAGCTACTGAAAGAAATTCATCCCCATACAAATTATCCTTAGAAGAAAGTATCCTATGAAAAGGACAAGTAGGTAAAGCAAAAAAACAAGCTGTAATTAAAACGTCTAAAGCTAACAAAAAAAGGGTAGTTAAGAAGGAAGTAGTAAAGAAGAAGACTTTGAAGCGAAAAAGGTTAATATTACCAGCAGTTCAAGTGATTCTGATGTTGTAATCAAACTAAATGAGACGACGACGATGGCGATGATGAAAATGAGTGCGTTTCGTGTGGTATGAACTATTATAGTTCATACCACATATTTCGAGAAAAATGGACCCATGGTAGAGTGGCTGCAATGCGTGCGGTGCAAGAGATGGCTACATGCACCACAAACCCTGACATATGTGATGATTGCTTGAATGAACATTTTTAGGTATTATCCCATTCAGTAGAAGCATTGTTGATGATTATTTGATATGTTTGAGTTTATAATTTTATAATTGCCACAAAGATTAAGATATTTTTTATGTTGATTAAGCAAAATAGGCATCAAAAGACTTTATTAAGTAAAAGCTTTCCTTTTTGGAAATTATATTACTTTTAAATAATAAATATAATTTATCATGATATAAGATTAAGAAAATGTTGATTAAGTAAGATAGGTATCCAAAAACTTTATTAAGTATAATTGTTATTTTTTGAACATATACTACTTTTAAATAATAAATATATTTAATAATGATACTAAACTGTGTTTATTTTTCATTAATTACGTATTTTTTTCATTTGGTCCAATTTAGGATCCCGGTGGTCCAATTTAGGATACTGGTTGCGTTAATTGGACCGAACGACAACCTTCACTAAACGATTATTTTTTAATAGTTGCGACTACGCTACGATGAGAACAGATAGTTATTATCTAGCTATTGAATCAAGGTATATTTTGAACCATTACTCATTCTTATAGCTTGAAAGGATTAGGCGATATGTGCCATTATGTCAAAAGTGGTCCAATATAGGTTACTCTCCCCTATAGTGTTGTGAACATAGTAGCGTAGTGTTATTTCTGACGAAGAGAAGGGTACGTCTCGAAACCGGTAGACCTAAAATGTGGTAGTGGTTTATACTAATTTAACTAACACTCTGAATAAATAGACTTTTATATACTGCAACATACATCTATGTATACGACAAAAAAATAAAAAATTATAATTCACAACTTATTTACTGGCTGGAATATTACAATTTATCAATTGCAAAATATTTTTACGCAGAACAGAATATATACTATGGTTGTGGTGTATGGTGTTGTGAACATAGTAATAAAAATAAATAATAAAAATGGATAATTTATATAGCGCCATTTTCGTAAAAAAAATCACCTCAAGGGCGCTTGAGTGATTGTAGTGTAGTGTTGGTCCTGACGAAGAGACGGGTACGTCTCGAAACCGGTAGACCTAAAATGTGGTAGTGGTATATACTAATTTAACTAACACTCTGAATAAATAGACTTTTATACACTGCAACATACATATATGTATACGACAAAAAAATAAAAAATCATAATTCACAACTTATTTACTGGCTGGAATATTATTATTTATCTATTGCAGAATATTTTTTTCGAATATATACATATTTTATACTCGTGGCGACGATCAAGAAGATCTATCAAATTTTCGTTGAAAAAAAAAAAATTATAGTATAATTTTGGATTTTTAGAAATTTTAACGGTTTTTTCAAATTGGAATCATTACAGAAGTTTGATTACTACCAACGGCGCCGGCGGCCCGATAACGTCACGGAATATTTAAAATTTGAATTACTCCGTCGGTAGGTATAATAGGTACTTCACTACGAGTTCCGACAATTGGTTCACAGATGACAGCACACTTCGGTTTTTTGGGAAGAAATCAAATAATAAAGATATATTTTTAGAGATTTTTGACAAAGATATTTGTCTAGACATATTATAATTTATCTATTGCAGAATTTTTTTTTGGACATCCAGCAATAAAAATACGTAGCAGATATGTGTCGCTTTAACAATCTTGCAGTTTTACGAAGATGAAGAATACGTGTATAAGAAGAAATAGCATGTAGACTATTCAGAAGATCGCAAATCCCAAGGAAATGGAAAAAATATGTAAACTCATAAATACATTACATCTGCTGCTTTTTGGATATAAAAATTCTCCATGAGAAGTCAACAAAAATTTTACACCCCGTGATATGTGTCATAAATGTCACGAAAATCTACGTGCGAAGCGCAAGGAAATATATCAATCTTCAAAATCCGACAGAAATGTGATACTTTACGAAACATTCCTCATCATAAAATCACGAAGGATAAATAAACCCAACAGTTATTGACCAGAGGAATGTTTACTTTGCAGAGGTCGGGAACAAAAAATATCCAACTGGACGTTTTGGAGTGAGTGAAAAAAGAAGTGGCGGAACGTGATCCGGCACCAAGCCTCGAGGGACGCCCGGGGTCTGGCACCGCCGGGGTCTGGAGTTCGTAATCCTGGCAGACTACGTTTCACTGAACTATTCAATTGGCCCGGTGCGCGTTGCATCCTGTTATCATCCCAAAAACATGTAAAAAATAGTAAATGATAATACCTAAATGATGTTGGAAAATTTGTAGAGGATATATCGTCATAATTGTAGAATAACGACGCATGTGATTTTTTCAAGTTTGCAGGAGAGCAGTTTGAAGTTTTATTTTTTTATATTATAAAGACACTTTATGTCATAGCTCGATAACTAAAAAAGATTGTCCTTTGAAACTTGGGTTAGTTATTTAAAGTTGATACCTCAAATATAGTCAGAGATGTACAAACGACATTTTTACACATGCTCCATTGTTCTACGATAGGAAATCAGAACCGCCATTATACATGAATATGACTTCGTATAACGACGGTTAAATTAATGAGAAAAAATACATTTTTTATATACGATTAGGTGGCTCCTTTTTTTCACTTTTTAACGATCTAAAAAAGTCAATATGGAATTTTTTACATCTACGATCATGACGATATAGCACGAGAATGTGCACATATCGTTTTTCTGTTACACATTTTTGTGCTTATATTTTTCTATTTCCTATATATAGTTTTTCAATGTTATGTAATGTGGTGATTATTGGAATATCTTTCTTGTAAAACAAATTTGATTTCGATTTCCATACATTATTTTTACTTTTTTTCTATAAATAAATATATTATTTATTTGTAATATATGCGCTTTATGACCACATGTTAAAAAATCAAGAGAAGAAATAAATAAGAAAAATTAACTATTTTTAAGAAATTGATACACAACAGAGCGGGGTCTAATTTCCAAATGAAAGATGAAAGTTATTTTACAGTTATGCAGAAATACAGAAAGATCTACGAAATAAAGTTAAAAAATCAACAATATTTTTTTTTTAATTAAGAAAATGAGGACAATTACTGAATTTTGTCCCCAGAGGGATGATTATTAATTAAGATTATAGATTATAGATAGATAGAGACATTATAGATGTCTTACACGACGAAGTTATTTGTATGGAAAAGTAGGTATTTTGGGTGTTTATAGG
>JADDOH010002785.1:0-38996 GCA_016648135.1 Agrypnia vestita
TTCTCATCTTACGGATTCTAATTCAATTTTTCCACTTATCCTTGTTATTTTTTTTCCGGGTGTAGATATTTTAATGCCTGAAGAAATTGTATAATAGTAAATAAAAAACTAAGTATGGGAAAATCATTATAATTGCATGGCAGCATTAACCTGAAGTGGCAGCAATAAGTCTATGAACAAAATCAAACGGTATAATTGGGGCTTTTAGACGTTGTTCCTCTTCAAAAAACGTGTGCATTTTCAAGATTATTTCCCAAACACCGCTTTTAATGGTTTTTAGCATGGTGACAATCTAAAACTTTCTTAAAAAACTATCGAAACAGTCGTGAACCCCTCTGTACACAAAGTCTGTCAATGGTCTGTCAGCTGTAGATAATCCAATATGGCGTCGTTAGTTCCAAATTTGGCCATTCTTCAGATAAGTTAGACGGACTATACCACCCACTGCCCACATCTTCCCGCCTTCAAAACGCGCAGAGGCGCACCATATATAAAAGCTCGGAATACTGGTGCAGCCTCGCAAAGTCAAAAGTATAATCGTTCACGGCGAAAAAGCCCGTGGGCATATATACGAAAGTTTGTAGTTTGTTTATAATCTAAGGTTTGCCTATAAAATCTTATGGCTTAAGATGGTCTTGATTAGTGATTTTTATTATCTACACATAAACATAGTTTATTACCTACACATATATATATATAGATGTAGATTATACAGTCGATGTTGAATGATTTTGAATAATATATCGTAATGTATTTCCATAGATTTTTAGGGAAAATATGAAAGAGCAATTGGTATTTAATGTTTAATTCTCAACCGGAGGTAGGCTCCGGGAGCAAATGAGATGTACAGGTTACAGTCAGTTACAGTGTGTAGATGAGTAAATTATCAATTATACAAGAAATGGTAAAAAATATCAAACACATATTTAAATGATTAAATAATCGAACAAAGAGAAATAAATGATGACGCGCGGAAGTCTGCTCGATCTTACGGCAGAAACCGGGTCCCTAAATCGACCCCTTTGTTTATGCCGCGGAGATTTTAATTGTGTTAATATAAACAAAACTTTGGGTCGAGCAATAGGTACATGGCACAGGGTTGAGCAGGTATCGCTACAGATATTTCACAATTCATGTTGTGTCGATTGTGAAGCCGTATTAATTATAAATTCGTAACCATAGAATATGTAAGTAAAGAACTGTCACTTACACTACGCGTCATAGCTGTCATTTCGATCTGTCATCACCTTGTTTTTGATATTCTGCATCATGGAATTGCAAGACATTCCGTATAATAAATCTGAGTATGTCGAAACGGTAATAAAATGTTCATCGATTAGTATGTTTTTATCGAATGTTTCTGCTAAAAATAAAATAACAATATTTTAATTTTTGTTTTTTAGGCGTCAGGAAATAAAGTAAGCAGACAAACTGTTTTGTGTGGCTCTCAAAACATCGTTCTTCATGGTAAAGTAATTGTCCAAAGTGATGCCATCATCAGAGGGGACTTGGCGAGTGTTAAGACTGGAAGATTTTGTATTATTAGCAAGGGAGCGGTTATACGACCACCATTTAAGAAATTTAGCAAGGGGTTAGTATTATTTAAAAAAAATAATCAGTTTATCCTTCCTGGCCTCCCTTTTTTAGGTTCAGGCTATCCTCGACATTCATATGTTTTTTGTTCATGAAAACATACATGACTGCCGATTGCGCAAATGTTAATAAATAGATTTATATAGTTTATCACTGCAAATTTGAGAGCTCTATAAACTCTTGTTGTGCTTTTAAGACTACATACTTATTTAACTCACATAACAGAGCATGGACTGGCCTGATTGAAACTTTAAACAATCCGGTTAATATATTTGTTACCCGAAAGAGAATATTCTAGACTATTCAGTATATACTAGACAGTAGAGAAGTATTGTGGCGGCCATTTGCTTTAGTTAGAAATCGGAAATTGCAGTTATATATTTTTTAAGTTTTCGCATGGTTACATTAAACAAAAATCTGCTGTCAGCTCTTACTGCATGTGAATTGCACAATTGTCATACCAAACAACATAAATTGTTTTATTGTGTTGGTACGTAAATCTTGCATAAGACTTTGTTTTTGAAGACTTGCAACCTTCTTCTTTTTTGTGCCGAGGTAAGTAATCAAACTTTACACACAGAGCGATCGGTTGTGTCAGTGTTGTGCACAGTTTAATTTTTTGGCTAAATCCAAGTTCATGGTCCCATGGCATATATAATAAAAATGAGTATTATGCTATATTATTGAATGCGTTAATAACAGAATGAAAGATAATTTAGGTTTAAATAATAAGTATTAAATAAGATATTACAATATAAATGTACCGTATATTTTGACATTTCGTAGGCAATATCTGAGGAAAAATGTTTAAATCATAGACAGTGTATAAGTTTACATGACAAATTTATATTTTTTATAGACAAAAGAAATATGAGAATAGCTTTTTCTTTTATATACCCTTTTCCATGGTTCTTAAACTGACATTCAAAATGTATTGTAAAATTTTCGAAACTTTAAAGTGCAATATATGTATCTTATTTAATACTTATTATTTAAGCGTTAATTATTTTTCGTTTTGTAATCAGGACATTCAATTATATAGTGAAACTAGCTGTCCTTACCCGGCGTTGCACGGGTTAAGGATTAAGTTTAAAATAAATTTGTGAGGGTAAACAAAGGCATCGAAAATATGTCAGGGGGAGGGGAAGGGGTATGAGAATAGGGAGGAAATGTTGCCTACGTTACCCGCCGAGTCCTAAAGAATAAGTTTCCAAATTGTGAGTCCGATCAGTCAAACGGTACATATTTGCATTGAAAATATGTCAGGGGGAGAGGAAGGAAGGAAGTCAAGGTGTGGGAATAGGGAGGAAATGTTGCCTATGTTACCCGCCGGGTCCTAAAGCATAAGCATCGGAAGTGCGGAAACGACAGTGTCAGTGCCCTCCAATAACGCAAATTGGACAATTGTTCGAAACAAGAGGCGTGCCGTCGTTCGGGGAACCTTGGGAAAGCGAAAAGATGAAGATCTCAAATATTATCATTTCTATCCGTTCCATAAGGACACCTCGAGCGACGACATGTCATCTTATTTAACCTCATTGGTGAGTACAGCCTCATTTAAGGTAACAAAGATCAAATCACGGGGTGAATACTCGTCATTTAAAATCGGTATCCCTAAAAGTACTGCTAATAAGATTTTGCAAAGCGAAAATTGGCCGCGCAACTCATTTATAAAAGAGTGGGAGGCGAAACCGCGAGATGCACCGCGCCTTCCTTCAGTAAAATGACTAGTTCGTGATAATGCAGCAAACGAAAAATTGATATTTTATTATCAGAATGTTCGGGGAATAAAAACGAAATGTGTGAATTTTTACAACAATGTTTCGGCTTGTGATCTTGACATCATAGCACTAACCGAGACCTGGTTGAATGCTAGCGTTTTTGACTCAGAACTTTTCGATGGTAATTTTACAATAGTAAGACGAGATCGCGGTGGCCACAGGCAGGGTGGGGGATGTTTGTTGGGAGTGAGAAATAGAGAAAACTTGCAAGTCGAGCGTTTTTCTATTTTGGAAACGTCCAATGAAGATCTCTGGGTAAAACTGACATACGAACTCGATATTACGTTCGTTTGTGTATTATATTTTCCTCCGGCGAGTGAGACTGATATGTATCGACTGTTCTTCGATAAGATGTTATCCAGTTTAGAACTACTTCAGGATAAAAACCTCATTATATTGGGAGACTTTAACCTGCAGTCAGCTCGTGACAATTCGAGCGTAGAAGCTGACTTAATTTTTTTGTGCTCTATGTTAGGTCTCTCGCAGTATAATAATATTTTGAACTCCAGAAATAGAACTCTGGATTTAATATTTTGTAAAAGGGCAGTTGATATTTCTCGGTCATTATCACCTCTTACGAAAGAAGATAATTACCATCCCGCACTTGAATTTTGTTACAATCCGAGTTCATATCGCCGTCGAACTAGAGTTCCCGGGGAGGGTACGGTTCGTCGGAGGGGCTGGAACTTTGATAAAGGTGACTTCGACAGACTGTACTCTCTTATGGACGCTACCGACTGGGGCGAGATGTATACCATATCGGATGTGAATGAGGCGGTACAATATTTTTATTATACTGTCGAGGGTGTACTAGATTCCTGCTTCCCACGAAAATCTCAGGCTACCGGCGGAAGGCGATATCCGGAATGGTTTTCTAGGGATATTGTTAGGGATATACGAACTAAACATTTCTATCATAAAAACTGGAAAGCCTTTGGCCGTCACAGCGATTATGAAATGTTTGGACATTACAGATCTATCGTAAGACGTAGCATTCGATTGGCACACCGAGAGTTCATTTCCGGGATGGAAAACAATATTCTAAAAGACCCTAATACGTTCTGGGCCTATATAAAATCCCAAAAAGCGGATGGTGGGAATATTGATTCCATGACTTGGGGCGAAAAAATGGTACGGGGTGCAGATATTGCCGAGGCGTTTGCAGGTCATTTTAAAACAGTCTATAGTAATGAACCTCCGCTTCTCGATATTAATATTGCTAAAACATGTTCTCCGATCGGTGCACAGTCTATTGATGTTCAATATATCAATGAAAAGGATGTGGCCGACACTATTAAAAATCTAAGTAATACCCATTCTCTTGGGCCAGATCTCATTCCAACATTCTTCTTAAAAGGCTGTGTGGAACTGATAAAAAAACCGCTATGTTTTTTGTTTAATCTTTCTGTAAATACAGGGGTCTTCCCGGAAACATGGAAGACGTCAAAAGTTACTCCCATACACAAGAGTGGTTCTAAGTTATCCGTAGAAAATTATAGACCTGTAGCTGTTCTCTCTGCACCAGCTAAGGTATTTGAAATTATAATAAGTAAAACCGTCGCTTCCCGAGTAGAGCCGTTTATAATTGATGAACAACATGGATTCAGGAAGGGCCGCTCGGTTGAGACCAATCTGATGATTTTCACAAATTATGTCACGGAAGCTCTGGACGCGGGACATCAGGTAGACTGTTCATATAATGACTTCGCCAAAGCCTTTGATACAGTCAACCATGATGTCTTATTGAAAAGGTTGTATGAGATTGGTTTCTCGGATGGTATGCTAAAATTTATGGCGAGCTACCTCCAAAATAGGAACCAATACATCTCCTACGGTCTATTCGCGTCAGAGTGCTTCTATACCTTCTCGGGTGTCCCGCAAGGATCTAACCTGGGTCCATTGTTGTTCTCGATTTTTATCAATAATATAAAAAATGTAATTTTAAACTCGCGCTTTCTGTTATTTGCGGATGACTTAAAGCTTTTCTTAAAGGTGTCAACTTTGGACGATTTTCATCTTCTCCAAACAGATATATCAAATATATGTGAATGGGGAAGACGAAATAAACTTTTGTTTAATGTTTCCAAGTGTTCGGTTACATCCTTCACTAGGGCCCAAAAAACTCTATTTTTTCGCTACAAAATGAACGACCAAAATCTGACAAGAACATCGAATGTTAAAGATCTAGGTGTTAAATTTGTAAGCAGCCTGACATTTCATGATCACATAGAGACGATCAGTGGTAATGCTCTGAGAATGTTAGGATTTGTTCTGCGTACTGCCAGGGTTTTCGAGAATACCCGCGTACTGAGAACTCTTTACAACTCCTTGGTGCGGAGTAGACTCGAGAGTGGCTCGATGATCTGGGGGCCACATGAGAGCAAGTACTCTCTTATGGTGGAGAAAGTCCAAAAGAAGTTTCTGAGATATCTCTACATGAGAGAGTACGGGCATTATCCTTGGCTTTACCCAACCGAGTTTCTCCAGGGTATGCTTGGCTACAATAGTTTAGAGACTAGAAGGAATGTGTATTTGATTACACACTTTTATCGATTGTTGCGCGGTATGATCGACAATACTGAAATTATGCAGAGCATTGGTTTGTATGTTCCTGATAATTACCTTAGACATCGTCAGCATAGATTGTTTCACATTCCAATATACAGGACCAACCTGCCGATGGTTATGCCTGTTGGAAAAGCTACAGCTATGCTGAACAAGATCGCTTTGGATATTGATATATTCCATGTGTCTGAGGGGGTTTTCCGAAGCAGGATTCTCCTACACCTTTGACCAGATTATACAGGTCACTTCTAATTGTTTAATAATTGTTTAATAATAAATTAGTATTTTAATACACAATATGTATATGTGTGTGTATGTATGTATGTATATGTATATGTGTATGTATGTATACATATGTGTTTATGTATATGTGTATATGGATGTGTATGTATATGTATATTTTTAGATGTAAGTTAATAATATGTATGCATTGAACAGAATGTTTGTAATGTACATATTATGTAATAAATAAAAATTGAAATTGAAATTGAAATTGAAGTATGCAAAATTTGAATCTAATTGGACAAACGGTGTGGATTTGTATAGAGAATAGACAAACAGACATTGAGTTTTATAGGTATAGATACTCATTTTCATTGTATATACAATAGGACCATGATCTTTGATTACGCCCATAATTTGAATTAAAAATTTATAGGAAATTGGCTCTTCAATCCAATGTAATCTATTGATTCATTTTTAAATTTCCTAATGCCTTGCACAATGATTGATGCATTCAAATATAAATCTAACGTTAATGGCGCTAATGCGAAGAATCAAGATTTATAGATAGCTTGCATTATTGTTGTAGAATTAATGGTCAAATTTACCCATTGCATTAAAATTTGAGAAAAAGAAGAAATTCAAATATTTAGGAAATTTCTGTTCTCTTGAAGTTCTAATTGACTGAATTTTTCTGTATTGTATACCTTCTTTATTTCTATACTAATTAGTGTGGTGATGTGTACTTTAATTTTTTGTGTAAATCGGGGTCCTTTTAATTTTTCAGTGTCGCCTTTTTCCCTTTGCATATGGGAGATCACGTTTACATTGGAGAAAATTCTATTTTGAATGCGGCTGTTGTGGGATCATATATTTACATAGGAAAAAATGTTGTTATTGTAAGTATTTTATATTGTGTAGCTTGCAGGTGTAGTTGTCATGATGCTCGCCTAGTGATCTGGTGGTCGGTGGTTCGAGCCCCATTCCGGGACACCAGCAAGTTGTCCTATTTTCATAGCATAATGTTATTTTGAAAGTAGTAAGAATATTGATGCGATGTGCATTCAGTGTTCGCTTCTCTATTTTTTTTCTGAACATTTTCAAGGGATCTGGATATTATATTTTTCTTCCATCTGAAAGATTTCCTTTGAATAATATTATTATGAACTACCAACCCAACCCGACTTATAAATCATGCTGTCATTTTTGGTGATTTCAAGATAGGCATTTGAAATAAAGAAAAAGTTTATTGAAAAATATTTAATTATAATCCTGCTGTAAGACCTTGTTATAATAAGTTCTTAACCGTGTGATATAACCACCAGTCACTACTGATTTATGGAGTTGTACTAATTTGCCATTTTTTCCAATGGAAGTGCGTGCTTGAAAATAAGCCAAAATGTTGAATACATATATGTATTGTGTGTTTTTGATTAATGACCATGTTTATTATTATAATTATACAAGTTTGTTTATCCTTAACTATATTTGACTACAATTTAATAATGGTATTTTAACCGGTGACACACTAACCGTTATTCGAGATTTGTATCTTATTGCATCATTGATGATTGGTAACTGATTTTTCGCAATTCGATGGGCAGCGATCCGTACTAGACAATAGTTACCAATCGTCAATACAATCAGATATAAGTTTCAGATAACTGTACAATATGTAAAACAATTAAAATAATGGTTTGACCATCACTACTACAAATCTAAGTATGCATTATGTTGGGTCCCATCATACAAATCCGACGGAGTTGTAATTATTTTAAGCACCAAGACACTTTGTATTATCACTATTATTTAATAAAATAACACAAAGGTACATTATAACAGTCCTTAAATGAAAACAATTAAAGCAGACTTTCAAATAATTATTAATTAAGATAAATGAAGACCCCATGGCAAGAAGTTGTTTACTAACATTTTTGTCAAAAATTAGCTATCTAAACTAAATATTGTACGCTCTTTCCATTGGAAATAAGTTCAGAACTTAAAAATAATTAGAACATGTTCAAATCGTAGGGATGAACATGTTAACTACACTTTTTCATAAAAATCAAATCAGTTACTAATGGAAAGAACATGTTATCTTCAATAATAACATGTTATTTATGGTTAATATAAATTTTACTCTGGCAGAGGTGTCAAATATTTGTTTTTATTTGGAACTATTATAATATGTACTTATATATTATTTTTCAATAATTTTAAATGGTAGATACCATGTTTTGTATTATTAATTAACATGCCAGTTTTTTTTTTAAATTTTGGATAATGGATGGTAAAAACGGATAGCATTTGAAGGGTTGTTTGATGTTCGTGTTTTATCAATTTTAAAAAGGTGTTATTCTATTAAAAATGAGTTCCAGAGGCTAAAAAATGGTTGTTATCTACATTTTTTTAGGGAAAATTATTATATTTTTATTTTTTTGTGCATTAATGCGTTTTTTTTACTTTGTTAATACTTTTTTTTTATTTTAGTGACATAAATCAATAAAAATTAATCTTGAATTAGCAATAAAACATATTTTTTAAAAGTGAAATGCAAATGTCTAATTATCTCAAAATGACTTGAATGTTGGTTAACAACATCTTGCCATGGGGTCTTCAAATGATAGATGTCTCATAAAGACAAAATTATTTATATGGGAATGTAGGTTCGGAAGGATCTCTCTTCGTTTGATAGATTCGTGTCTGCGAGACATCTATAATTTATCTTAAATAATGACAAAATCCATTAATGGCCATTAAATGGTAGTACGTTAATACTATTAAAAATTTCCAAGGTTATAAGAGAATATAATCTATCGCAGGCTGGCATGTGTATTTTGCCGCAATAGTAAAATATGTCTGATTTGGTATTTTTTTGCATTTACATTGGCTTACATTGGTTTAGGTTATTTTGCATTATGGTAGGCACCTGCCATTGTCTAGCAAATGCAATTGGCACAGAAATACTGGCCATTAAAAGTTTTCTCATTAGCTTTCATTTATAAATACATATCTTCTTGTAATTTGTAATATGTAGGTATGCATATATTCTGAGAACGTAGTTTTTGGATTTTGTCCCCAAAGGGATGATTAATTAATTAAGATAAATTATAGAAGTCTCATAAAGATGAAGCTATTTATATGAGAAACAAGCATAGAAATCTTTTTTATAAGATGGCCCAGGCCTTACAACCTGTATGAGCTGGCTTCATAATCAACATTCACCAATTCCATTGTAAGAACATCCACACATCATGAATGGACTACGCTAGAGACATTTGTAGACTTTTTCTCATTAACGGTATACATAGATCTCGCAGCTGGTAATAATACCTCTACGTACTGTAAGTATGTTCCGAGAGAACATAGTTATAGGATTTTGTCCCCAGAGGGATGATTCTCTGTGGGACTTCTATAATTTATCTTAATTAATCTTTTTGTAATACTTTCAGGGCCGGAGATGTGTCCTCAAGGATTGCTGTATGATTGAGGATGGTGCCGTGCTACCGGCAGAGACGGTGGTGTCCAGTTTCACGAGGTACGGGGGTTCTCCCGCACGACTCATCTCCGATCTTCCAGAAGTCACGCAGGATCTTATGGTTGACTTCACCAAAAACTATTACCAGCACTTTGTCCCGGCTAAAGTATGATGAAGCTGATATTTAACAGTGCTTGTGATAATAGAATATAATATTATAAAGATAATTTATTAATAATTCTTGTGTCTTTTCAATACCATTTATACTTTTTGCATTTTTTTATAGTGAATGAATATAATATTTTTCTTGAAATTCTGCCTGAAAAAATATATTGATCCCAATAATTTTCTTTGCTTTAATATCCATAATCGTAAAGGAATTTTTTCTCCACAGCACCGGTCTAGGCCTATGCATCTTTCTTCTTCTTTCTCTTATCCCATTTCCCATTTCATTTGGGGTCGGCTCTCCTTATTATTTTTTTCCACGATTCCTTGTTCTGGGCAATCGCTTCGTCCAACTGGGCATTCTTCAGGTGTTTTTCCACACTACTCCACCATGTGGCGCTGAGTCGACCTCTACCTCTTTTTATTTCTTATATTTTGAGTGCGGAATGCACTGCATGATCTTCATGCATCATTACATGACCATACCATCTCAGTCGCGATTAATTCACCTTTTCAGTAACAGGGGCAACTCTAAAACTACCCCTGATATGCTCATTTCTCACTCTTGTCACATCTCGTTACACCCCCATACCATCTGAGCATCTTCATTTCACTGGTATGGAGTTTTTGCTCGTGAACCTTCTTTACAGTCCAGCATTTGCAGTTTTGTATACAAAACCTTTAATCCTCACAGGTACACGACTGTCACACAAAACTCCAGTAAGCGATCTCCATATCTACCATGCTACACGGGTTCTGTGGGTTACGTCAGGATCAATGTTTGCATCGGCTGTGAATACTGAGCCTAGGTACTTAAACTCTTTCACTTCAGATAGTTTCTGCCCATCGATGTGTATGGGCTGATCTATTTGTATTTTGTTACTGTATACGCATTTCATGCTTTTGCTTATATTCTATTATATTCAAACTAAGCTAAATGCTTGTGGTATGAAAGTAGGACTTACTCAATTTACAACTAACTTGCTGGTCTGGAGCGATGTTCGAACCCGCAACCTTTGGTTTACTAGGTGAGAGTCCTAACCACAAGACCAACAAGCTACTCTATTATATTTATATTTATTGGTAAAGTGTTCATGATGATTGCAAAATGCATCTTGTAAAATTCTTTGGGATCTTGGGGAAAAGGTAGCATTGTTTCGACGTGGGTTGCACTTTCCCAGAACGTAACCTTGGCACAAATTGAGACCCTGTTGTATATTTTATTTTATTTAGAATTCAAACAGCTTATTTGATACTAAGAAATAGAACAGATGATATAATAATAATATTAAGCCAATTATATGAATTCACTTGATTAACCTAGAATACTACATACTGTATATAACAGAATAAGAAGACATATTTAACAAACGCAATGAAAAGATCAACGGAAGAAGGAGTTTTTTTTTAATATATAAAAATACATTAATACATGAAGAAAGTACGGTAAATGTATTTCCAGGAGGAGAGAAAGGAAGGGGAAATTGATTTAGTAAAGGGAAAATGGGATAAGGATTAAGATCTGTGTGATAAAAATTAATTAAGTTTAAAGGAAGGCCGTGTGGAGTTATGCAATGTGTTAAATGTGTGTTGATCTTAGTGGTTGTTGTGTTGAAGATGTCGAGTTCACTGAAAAATGTGTTAAAATACGGTGAGGCTCTGTAGAAGAATGAATTCTATTTAGAGTTTGTGTGGCAGTGTGGGAGATTGAATGTGACGTTAGTTCTGGTAGATCTTGATGGCACGCAAATGGTTAATCAACTAAGTAGGTCAGGGCAGTCTACTGTTGAATTTGTTATTTTGTAAAGGAAAATGGCGTCGTTTATATCTATTCGAGTATGTAAGTGTCGAATGTTGAAGAAGTTGGAAGACTCAGCAAAACTAATTTGAGTTCGACAGCTACAAAGGTTTAAATATTTCATGTATATTCTGTATTTTTTCAATCCTGTCTATATGAATGCTGTATGTAGGATTCCAAACTTGAGAGGCATATTCAACTATAGACCGGACATATGAGAAGTCTTCATTGTGGTGAGATTATTGAATTGTTTATATACTCGAAGGATGAAGCCCAATATTTTAGTTGCTTTGGATTACGTGTATTGCTTTGGTAACGTGGTCGGTGTGTCTATAGAAAAGTAATTTTGAGTCTAGTACAATCCCAATATCTCTGATTTTGGAGATTTTCATTTGATAACATATATAAGGAAAAGTATACAACTATACATATACATGTACAGTTGTATACCTTATATATGTTATCAAATGTTGTGAGAAATTTGTTTCTGAAATAATATTCTCACGTATCAACAGTGTCGGTTCCGGAGCAATTGGAGGGATGCCATTTGTATTGTTGTTTGCCAAGATTTTCTTAATAAAATTTTTGAACTGATTTAGACTGGTTTGATCTGGAACTGAATAATTAAGAACTGAAAAGGTTTTCAATTTTAATTGAATTACATCTTTAAAAATTGTAGCTTCAAAATGCCTAAATTTGTTACTAATTGTTGCCATCTTCATAGTTGAATAAAAACTCTTAATAAATGTTGACTTTCCTCAATTTTTGTGATGTTTTCTGACTACATACTTTCTTTTCGAAGTTTTTCTGTGCTCTCTAACGTTTTTAAATATGGATATATGAATCTACTAAAATGTGAATGCACGAAAAGAACAATTCATATTATGTATTGATTTATCCATTAAAATTTATAGATATAATATATGCTGCCAATTTTTTCTGAACATGGTCGTGCTGTAAAGTTTTTCCATATTGTTTATGACCGCTCCTTGTCAGTGGTTTATGGTATAAATTATTTCAGTGGAACCAATGAATTCCCAAGTTTTTTTCTCTTTGTTTTTACAGTTTCTTCCTTTGTGTTTGATGAAACATGTTTGTTTTTACAGTTTCTCCCTTTGTGTTTGATGAAACACATGTCATGTGTGTACTCATGCACATGTGTGTACTCATGCACATGCGGTAGAATCACGTGTGTACTAATGCACATGCAGTAGAAGGTAGAAGTTATATTTAAAAAATCTTTGAGTAACGATTGCGAGAAGACTAAATTAAGTGAATGTTAAAGTGGAAGTGTGGTGAAGCCTGGAATTATCTGTACTTTACGTAATAGGAAACAGTTAATCAAAAATAGTTATTTTCTTTAAAAAAGTAAATAAATTCAATAGTATTATTTTTATAGTATTGTAGTTAACTAAGTAAAAGTAAATATTATTAAAATTATGCTTGTGATTTTTCACAAGTATGTATATGGCTAGTATGTAATATATATATACATCTTCCTTTTCTTCTCCATTTCTTTTGTTAGATTCTTGATTTGTATTGACAGGTCAGTCCTGGTCTTGTAACGAGGACGTTCAGCTTTCTCTCCGTCTCTTTGGTGGTCGGCGCCCCTCTGAAATCCCGTGCATCACGACTCTGGGAAGTCTCGTCTGCTCCATTCTCCCGACATGGTCCCTCCAGAAACGCCTTCTCTGCCTGCTCCATCTTACAATGTCTTGTATGTCGCAGGTTCTGCGGAATTCCGTACTCTGTCTCTAAGGGTCTTGCCCGCAATGGGTCTTAGGGTCTTCATCTCGGTAGTTCTGAGGAGGTATTTAGTTCTCACCGTGTCCGCTCTTGCTTTGATTCCGTATATCATGATAGGTCTTAAGCATGTTTTATATATTTAGACTTTGCTTTCCACTAGCATATGCTTATTGGCCCATACAGTGTCTCTTAAGCATCCGGAGATAACCGCTGCTTTGTTTGTCTGCTCTTTGACTTCGTTGTGCAGATCGCTGTAGCTAAGTATTTCCACCCCAAGGTACTTAAATTTCATAACCTTTTATGTTCTATGGGTTTATTGTCTACGACCAGTTTACATCTTCGAGTTTGTCTAGATATTGTACGACACTTAGTTTTCTTGACTGTCACAATCATGTTGTACTTCCTGCATGCAAGATGAAAATTTTAAAGCATTGTTCCGTACAGAATACGCGGATTGAAGAATGCGCAGGTCTCCCGTACTAGGTTTGCAGAACAGACCAAAACTGTACAGCGGTAATCGTAAAAACCCGCTGACAGTGGTAGTTCTGGAATTCATAATAAAGTGAATTTGTTTGAGTTGCCAAATCATAGAAATCCAATGAAGCCAAAATCCAAGTCCAAGAACAGTAAGTATAGCTGAGTCAAAGCAGGTGATGAATTAAAATGCAGAAGAAATGTTCCAGATGGCGTAAAACGGCACAGAACGGAATGATTCCAGCCCGCCGGCAAAAAGGTGGTATACAAAAACGTGGTACCCCCCGGATTGTTTTCCGGGAGCCAATCACAGAGCGGTTTATTCGGTGCCGGCCAAACGCTGGTTCACTTAAAAAACCGCCCGGAAAGTTTTATTTACAAATTTCAAAAATTTATTTAAATTATTACACCACCCCCTCGGGGTTTTGATTATGTCGTTTACATAGTACTATGTCTATCCTATAGTATGACATAATCGCCTGGACATGCAAGATCAAAGTTAATTTATTAATAAAAAATATATACCGATCACATTGGTATTTGCTCAGAACATTTTACAATTAAATTTGTCAAAATTGTTAACTATTGTTTATACATTTTCGCCAGTACAATCCACAAAGTACCCACATGGGCGTAACTTTTGATAATAGTTTTAGTTATGTACAATGTAATTTCAGTCACTTACAAGCTTTTCAAGTGGGTCGCAAAAAATTAATTTCTTTATTTATTTCATGACAATTTAAATATGTAAAACAGATAGATTTTCACATAAGGAATACAATAAAAAAAGGTTTCAAATCAATCCGACTGCTGTAGCGGTCGTAGTGTAGTTTTGAAGTTTTGACTGAAAAAGCGATTACGTAAAAAATGTGAAAAATTTCAAATGTATTTTTGCTTGATATTTTGTCGGAATTTAATTTAAAAGATGTTTTTTGGTAAAAATATCATTGTCTGTTGCCAATTTCATAGCGAAAACTCCTGTTTTTTGTGAATACAATAAACCGATTTTCGGCTGAAAACTCTCTTTTTTGTCAATGCAAAAACCGTTTTTCGGTGGCTGTTGCGCCCGTGGCTTTATCAGTGATAAGCCCCGTCGCTTGGCCTAATAAATACTCTCAGTATTCATAAATGTCTGTAGATCCCTCCGAGATCTTACGAGACCGAACTTTGCGGCTGTCGGATTCAACCGGTCTGCAGCCCGATTTTTCCTTCGCACACTCAGGCTCTGTCTTCGGGTACATATTTTGAAATATTTAACAATATTTCATAATTCTGTCTTTCAGGCCATACAGTTAGCCGTCGGAAATATTTAATAATATTTCCTACATCTGTCTTTATGCCATACAGCTGGCCGTCACTCATCACCCCGGTCCATCGCAATCGCAACAGCGCGATTTTCTCATTTATTAAAATAAACATGTGACAAAAATCCATAAATACATGTCTATATTTAGGTCTTTACAATAATATGTAATAATCAAAAACATGTCACAACCATTTTTTATTTCATTAAATCTCATATATAAATTTGTTCACAAATTCATCGAGGCATAGGCACCGTCTTTACGGTCCTCAGGGTGGTGATGACGCACCGGCGTCCTGCCCGGTCGCCTGCGATTAAAATGATCTCACGGGTCCGCTACGAGCGGCGACAATACCATCTTCTTTGAAAGGGCCCTTTTCAGGGCCATCATTTATCCTATCCGTTACAAGCATTCTCTGTAAGTCATCTTCGTTTTCAGCCAGTATAGTAGCATCGTCAGCGTAACACACTACATTAATGATTTTATCCCCCATCCTGTACCCGAGTCCGTGAGCTGTCACTATTATTTCGTCCATAATCAAGTGAATATGAACAAAAATGGGCTAAGACTATCACTGTTCGTATTTCCCTGAAAAGTTCATCATCCACTTGTACAGTTTTTATTAATGAGGGTGATTTTCCCTTATTCACCAAAATATCTACAATATCGCCGAGTACCACTCTGTCGAATCAGGTATATATATATGTAATATATTTTTGATGGTCTAAGGAGAACCGAACATTGCTAAGTCAGTTAGTCGCTGCGTTGCTCTACTGCACGACTGGGGTTCAAGCCCCGCTCCAGCCGTGTGTAATTTTGTTTTTTATTTTTGAATTCAAATGAAATTATTATATTTAGAAATTAATGGAACAGTAAATAATAATCAAATACATTTCATGGCATTTTCGCTACATGTTTTTGCTACATGATTTTGCCACATGATTTCACTATATGCTTCTCCTATATGCGCTCACCGCACTTGCGCAACTTAATTTTAATAAAAATTTTACCCTGACTGCCAAAAGAAGATAACTTCAAAAAATGCACACAAAGTGTCCCCTTGATTTTCTGGTAGAAGATTTATATGTGTTATATTACTTTTGGTGATTAAATTTTCGTGATCGCTTCTTAATATAAAGTAATTCAGATATATTGATATATCCAAACCAATTATATGGATACCTTAGTATTTTTAATATGTTGGCAGATACATCAAATTTAAAATGTATGCTTGAAATACTGTTTTACTATGAAGTTTTTCATTTGCATTTATTTAGCTGCGTTTACATTTACTCCTTTCCCACATCTTTTAAAAATTTACTAGTGAAGTGTTTTTTGTGTGATTACTCATTTATTCATCTATTCTGGAGGACTACATTAAACCTTGCAAGAAAATCTGGTTCAAACTTCTGCAAAATAGAATAAAGAAGACTGAAATAAGTTTTTGCCACTAGCAACAAAACATCATCAGATTATATCGAGGGTAGAAAGCCAAAACGGCGTTAGTGATTATTTCGAACTTTACAGTTATATATAACTAACACTACAATTCGAAATAATACTTTAAAGTTCTGTCAATCTGATTTTGTCAATATTTATTTTATTATTAAACAATTTCCATATTTGTTAATCCAAAATATATGGAAATCGTTTATTAATAAAAGTATCATAACATCCCCATGTTCATATGAAGGTAACGTTTGGTTTAGTCTGTAAATTGATAAAATGCATAGGATGGCTGTATTATATGGCTGGCTAATATGCTATATGGTAAAGCTCATATTTGTGGTATCATGATGAGTGCATATGTAAAATTGCTTAAAAAACATTCAAAGAGGTTTCGGGAGTGGAGGTATTATCAAATATTGATATTGATAAATAAAATCACTCACTACATCTAATATTCTCTTCCTTCACTTCTATTCTGGCTCCAATCCCTTTCCCTCCCATCCCTATTCCCATGTTACTATCAAAACTCATTAATTTAACCAATTTCTTCATTTATTACCATTATTTTACTTGAATATTATTTGTTGATTACTATAATATAAATTCTCTTAGCTTTCAAATATTCTCTTATCCAACATAGTACTTAATTTACTACGCCTTAAACATCTGTGAATCTTTGTATTTGGTTTGTACAATGTACACTTAATAAATAAACAAATAAGTAAACTAATCCTTTTATCATTTTTTAAATCAATTTTCATCATTTAGACAGCAAAAACTCATATAAGTATATCAAAAATCCCTTCTTATTAAATTTTATACTGATAAAACAATGTACATAATTCAAAGTCATGTTTAAAGATCTCAGACAGTAGATTAGATATAAGATATGTGGATTAGATAGTTCCAAAAGAATTGATGTGTTGGTTACCAATGGTTTACCACAACACCACAGTCGATGACATAGACATTTTTTTTTTGGTAAAGTTGATGACATATTCAAAAACAAATGAAAACAAGCAGTAACCAAAAACATTAAGAAATTTGTGGTGTGATCGTCTTTCAAGAGTTAATTATTTATTTTTAAATAGATATCGAATACATTTCCCATGAGCCACGAGCTTGCTTGACCTCTTCATACCTAGGTGAGTGTCTACTACTAGATCACTATTATATACTAGCTGTAAGTCTATAAAAAATCTCGGTAATTTGTTAATTGTATGTTCACTAATGATATTAATACTTTACAAGGGATTTGAAGATCTGCAATACTGTATTAGAAACAGTACGACTGATAAAAGTGGACTTTTAAGTGCAATCGTAAAAATCCAGATTAAGTTAATTAACTATTATTAAAAAATACTACACACTCATTCCCCAGTTAGTTAATGTTGAAGTATATAGTATATATCTTTCTTCTAAGACCTTTAACTTCTTTTCTGACCAAAAAGTTCTCACTTTTTATTCTATATCAGTGGTCAGTTCCTAGCGTTGCCCTGGATACGGGGTGGTAGTTAAGAGATGAGAGGGGGAAAATAAACTCACTCCAAAACAAATAATATGCGTTTGTTTTGGAGTGACTTTATTTTTTCAGGGTCCTAGTGTGACCTGAACAAAATTGGAAAAAGGATGGAATTCAATTTATCACAAAAACAGCCAAGGGGTGGGGGGGTGTTTATTAAAGAATAACCATCTACAGTTACAAAAGGATTAGATCGGGCAATGGGATAAATTAAGTTAAAAATATTGAAAAAAAATGCTACCTTTGAAATTGTTTATTTCCATAATTATCTACATTTTTTATATTTAAGTGTTCAAACATCTTCGACTTAAATTCGTAAAATTTATAATCCCCTGAAGTATTGTAGACTAGGCCTGAAAGACCCTGTTTACAGTCAAATGCAAAATCATGTTTATATTAAGTTTTGTATGTACCATATGTAATGAAATTTCGGAAAAGTCACTCAAGTTTGTATTCTCGGAAATACATACATATGACTTAAAACACATATTTCAATTATTTTATTTAACTAGTAGCCATTTTACGACATATATATTTTTTGATGTTATATTATTCTTAATGTAAAACTGTGATTAAAATAATCGCAATCATTATCGGCCGTTTCTCTCCATTACTAGATGCAGGTCTCTTATTATTTGCTCATTTGCTATTATGTATCACCGTGGAATGGTTTTAGTTCAGTGGGTTTAAGGGTGGCTTATCGGCCTCTTGATTCCCCTCGGGCACTATTGCATGTACTAAATAGAATTTCTAAATACTATTTAAGAAAAAAATTGTTAGAATTAAATACAAATAAACAAATATTTTTCATTCCTGTTGACCTGGCATCCGAGCTGACATGCTCGTGTCCACCCATCACATCTTGGATTTGCCGACGCTCTGTCTTCCTTCAAGGCTTTTGAGTTGAATAGGACATTGGAGAAATCCAATATCCAGCCCATTTCAGTAAATTTATTATTATTTTATTCTATAATTCACTAGCTGGAGTTTTTCACTGCCTCAATTACCACTATTGGATGAATCAAAATATATTATTAACCCCTATTCTCAGGATAGCAGGATTGTTGTAACTGATGATTGTTATCCCAGCTCGAAATAGACGGGATGTACTTATTTATGTATGTGGAAAGTTTCAACGAGAAATGTCAAGATATGGGTTAAATGATATCATCATAGTGGCAATATTAGCTACAATTAAATGTTTCCCTACTTTGGATGTAGAATTTATATGTATACATATGTGAAACAAACTAATTTCCATTAGCTTTTTAATAATATTAGTATTTATTATAAATATCATCATGTCAAAATTGATGAAGCATATTATCCTAATAATGATAATTTGGTTGTATGTCTGTCTGTTTGTCCGTAACATCCTATAACGTCCGTAACTTTTTTATATATTTTTTTTCCTTTTTTCTTTTTCTTTTTTTCAAACTTATTCTTAAGAAACCAACAAGTATAATTATAGTCATGACATGATATACATGTGGTTTTAGTCCCCATCCCATCTTCCCCTTGAATTTTTTTAAATTGATTTTTTTTTTCTCCTTATTTTTATAAATTTTTCTATCAATTGAAGAAATAGTTTTCACTATTTTAATTCTATAAAAAATACTTAATATTAATTTTCATCTCCTCATTTTTATCATTTTTCTATCAATGGAAGATAAAGTTTTTACCACTTTCATTCTATAAAAACATTAATTTCCATCACTTAACGTGCCATGCATCATCATTGTTAATTCAGAGAAAACATATAATTGGTCGAATTTGTTTTATAATAATAATAATTTTGAGACAAACTATTTTTGAAAATTAATAAATAATTACTTTTTATCTTTATTAATACCTACTCGACAATTTACTTCTCGTAAAAATGCGAGTCAAATTACATAAAATATTTTCATTCAAATTATTATTTTAATAGAATTGTTTTAAAATACGTATGTATATTTTGCTTCGGGATACGCCCCTGACCTCGAGCGTGGAAGTGGCATGGGGAAGTCATGGCTGAGCTCCGTACACTGTAGGCCCACACACTGCTGATAGCATCCGATGCCCGGGCTGATAGCAGTATCTAATCGGCTCATCTATCACTCGTTCGCTGGTGCCTTCATCCAGCATTGCGTCAACATTGTTCGTGAATGCTGCGCCGGTACCTCGTGTCATCGGACGTCACAACTGAGTTCACTTTGTCATAGCTCATACCTTATATATATTTTTTATTACACAGATAACATACAATACAGATATTTCTATACTTTAAAACACCTAGGTTTGAGTAAGGGCCGGTTGTATCTTGGATTATAATTGTATGCATTTGGCGACAACAGTTTAAACCGTGAATCTTGTTTAAAATTGAATAAATATAATTACGATGACGGATGCCAAAAATCGCAAGCAGTGCCTGCGGGCACAGGCTTAAACGAGATTCACATTTTAAACTGTCGCCGCCAATTATACATAATCCAAGTTGATATATCCGGCTCTAAGGGCCAATTGTGTCAAGTTGGATTAAAGTATAAGTCCGTCTAACTTATCTGAAGAATGGCCAAATTTGGAACTAACGACGCCATATTGGATTATCTACAGCTGACAGACCTTTGACAGACTTTGTTTACAGAGGGGTTTACGACTGTTTCGATAGTTTTTTAAGAAAATTTTAGACTGTCACCATGCCAAAAACCATTAAAAGCGGTGTTCGGGAAATAATCTTGAAAATGCACACGTTTTTTGAATAGGAACAACGTCTAAAAGCCCCAATTATACCGTTTGATTTTGTTCATAGATGTATTGCCGCCACTTCAGGTTAGTGCTGCCAAGCAGTTATAATGATTTTCCCATACTTAGTTTATTATTTTACTATTATACAATTTCTTCAGGTATTTCTGAATCGGCAATTTACAAAATAGTTAAAGAAGGTACAGCGGCCGTGAAAATGGGCATTAAAATATCTAAACCCGGAAAAAAAAGAACAAGGATAAGTGGAAAAATTGATTTAGAAGCCGTAAGATGAGAAAAGTTTTAGAACATATTTTATTCGATAATTTTTACATAGAATTTTTATTATTTATACTTTTTATTACATAATTCATTAACGAGTTCATTTGTATAAACATCTTTTTTCAAAAATAAACTTTTTTATTTATGCAAATTAAAGACTGGTTGCATCAACTTACTTTATAGCAATAGTTCATTTAAAGCATAGATTTTTACGAGAGCAAGTTGTTTGATCGGTGGAAATTGCAAAATATCTATGCTTTGAACGAAAGATTACTATAAACCAAGTTGATACAACGGCCCTAAACCGATTGATATCCTTAGGTGTTACTGAGTTATACATGATGGTCATGATCATTAGGTATGAGACACCGAATAAAACCGGCGCCACATTGCGCGGATCTTCCGCCGCGTCTCTTCTGTCGTGGAACATCGCTACATTTCTTTCCATACAATATGGGCTTATTAAACACACTACGCGGATGATCGGTCGATCTATTTGCTTTGCCGATTTGACGCAACGGAAAAGACGCGGCGGAAAATCTACGTAATGTGGCGCCGGCCTAAAAGAATTATTATTGTTTGGTTTTTTTTTCCTGAAAATTGTAGTTTTATTTGATTTTGAAAAAACGCCATTTTGTGACGTTGTGTATTTTACGATTTGTGTATTTTGTGTACGTTGTGTATTTTATTTAAAATGTATATTTTGATAAATTTATTTGTACGTTAGTTTACATTTTTTTGTTTTTTATCGTGTAGTACACTGCTTAATAACTTGTTTAAGAAAAAACGAATTTTCAAAAAATTCCCTACAAATGAGATAATTTTTAGACTGTGGGCAGTACCACAACGATTGGGACGCCCTCCTTTATTCTCCAGATAAGTTGGACGGACTATACTCCCTTTATATTAACCACAGAATAAAGAAGATAGTGAAAATGATAAGAAAAATCAAAGACAATAATCAAATTATGAAATGCGGCCATTCTACGAAATAAAATATATCGCACCGTGAGTTCTTTAGTGTATTAAGTCAAAAAGTACAGTTTCGAGATATAGTCCGTCTAACTTATCTGAAGAATGGCCAAATTTGGAACTAACGACGCCATATTGGATTATCTACAGCTGACAGACCTTTGACAGACTTTGTTTACAGATGGGTTCACGATGGTTTCGATAGTTTTTTAAGAAAATTTTAGATTGTCACCATGCCAAAAACCATTAAAAGCGGTGTTCGGGAAATAATCTTGAAAATGCACACGTTTTTTGAAGAAGAACAACGTCTAAAAGCCCCAATTATACCGTTTGATTTTGTTCATAGACTTATTGCCGCCACTTCAGGTTAGTGCTGCCATGCAGTTAAAATGATTTTCCCATACTTTGTTTTTTATTTTACTATTATACAATTTCTTCAGGTATTTCTGAATCGGCAATTTACAAAATATTTAAAGAAGGTAAAGTGGCCGTGGAAATGGGTATTAAAATATCTACACCCGGAAAAAAAAGAACAAGGATAAGTGGAAAAATTGAATTAGATGCCGTAAGATGGGAAAAGTTTTAGAACATATTTTATTCGATAATTTTTTACATACAATTTTTATTATTTATACTTTTTATTACATAATTCATTAACGAGTTCATTTGTATAAACATCTTTTTTCAAAAATAAACTTTTTTATTTATGCACATTAAAGACTGGTTGCATCAACTTCCTTTATAGCAATAGTTCATAGATTCTTACGAGAGCGAGTTGTTTGATCGGTGGAAAATGCAAAATATCTATACTTTGAACGAAAGATTATAAACCAAGTTGATACAACGGCCCTAAACCGATTGATATCCTTAGGTGTTACTGAGTTAAACATGGTGGTCATGATCATTAGGTATGAGACACCGAATAAAACCGGCGCCACACTGCGCGGATCTTCCGCCGCGTCTCTTCTGTCGTGGAACATCGCTACATTTCTTTCCATACAATATGCGCTTATTAAACACACTACGCGGATGATCGGTCGATCTATTTGCTTTGCCGATTTGGCGCAACGGAAAAGACGCGGCGGAAGATCTGCGTAATGTGGCGCCGGCCTAAAAGAATTATTATTGTTTGGTTTTTTTCCTAAAAATTGTATTTTTCTTTGATTTTGAAAAAACGCCATTTTGTGACGTTGTGTATTTTACGAATGTATATTTTGATAAATTTATTTGTACGTTAGTTTACATTTTTTGTTTTTTATCGTGTCGTATACTGCATAATAACTAATTTAAGAAAAAACGAATTTGCAAAAAATTCCCTACAAATGAGATAATTTTTAGACTATCGGCAGTACCACAACGATTGGGACGCCCTCCTTTATTCTCCAGATAAGTTGGACGGACTTTATCAGCGTTTGAAGTTACAATATTCACGATGCTGGATTACGTCACACGCAAAAAATATAAAATAAATAGTTTTTGCTTTATTTTGTTTTTGACTGTTTTTTACTGTTTTTGACTTAATCCATAATTTTTTTATACAAAAAGTATATATTTTTGCAGAAATATAAATTTTTTTTTAAAATTTTTATCGTGTTTTTTTTTTTTTTTTAAATTTTTTTTTTTTTTTTTTAAGTTTTTTTTTTAAATTTTTAAGTTTTTTTAAATTATGGACAAAAAATAATCAGAATACGGGTAAAAAAATACATGAGCACAAGCTGTTCTCGGACGTTTCGGCACTTTATATCATCGTTTCTTTTTATCATACCCTCCCTCTCTAGCAACAAATACGTAAATATAACGCTAGTGCAATGTTTTTACGATATTGGGTTTAGATTACGTCTCATTCCCGTCTTGAAAGAGCAGGATCTAACGAATCGACGTACATCGAATTTGACAGTTGTAAAATGAATGTGCAGCCTTAACGCAATAAAATATTAAAATTTATGGTTTTTATCCTAACTCAGTTACAATGCTTTCACATTTTAAAGGAATAAACAAACCGAAAAATTATGAATAAAACCACACTAATAATTTAAAAAATATATTTTTTGACTTAATACACTAAAGTACTTATGGTGCGACATATTACGTTTAAAAGAAGTTAACAACCACCGGCACGAGTTCCGCGAATTTGAAATATAGTCTTATTTCGTAATATATATTTAACATCGATAATAAAAATTAACAAAGCATAGCTAAAAAAATAAGACCCCAAATAGAAAGTGCGAAAAAGACCACACCTGTATCTAAAAATATTAATTATTACTATCCATAAAGTGTGAACAAAATTAGTCTCTTTTCTTTTATATATCGTGAAACCAACATTTGTGTATATAAGCGGTGACAGTAGAGTGTGCAAACTAGCGACACGAGGGATAGACAACAGCGCAGTGAATATTCTAGTGATCATTAGTGCGAATTGGTGTAAAGTAAAGAAAAAGTAAAAGTAAAGCTCTGATTAAATTTGTATCCAGTAATTTAATTAAATTATTAACATTTTAATTATTTTCCAGCATTTCATTTGCCTCCTACAGACACAACCCCATGGCAATGTGTTTTTAGGTACTCGCAATTGAAAAATATAGCGCAATATAGTATAGGATAAAATTTTCATCTGCTTTTAAGATGCACATGAGAAGACGTAGTTTCAATGTTATAATTTCATAATAGCACTGGTTAAAATATTAGTACCAAATGTATTGCAGGGTGCAAGCCTTTTGTACCCCTTTCGTAGAGTCCAGTGCACTACAATACAGTAATTATGTCACTGATTTTGATGACACAAATATTTTTATTTATGAGAAAAAATAAATTTTTCCTAGTGTCACAGTGGGCACAATTTTCTATAAATGTCTTTAAACATTCGTATGAATACACTCTCATAATATCAAATAATGGCAGTTAATTTAATTCAATGGTATAAATTATTATTGTTAGTCTTTCTTGAATAAATTGACTTTCCTGTATATCCAAAAGTCGAATGTTCTATCTCGGCACCTTTAGTGGGTAAATTAATTCCATTTTCATAGCCATTCAAGCCTGTTTAAGAAATATAATTGATTTAATATTACATTTAATTTATTAATAAATTAAAAAGAATAAATTAATTATTTTTTTGGGTCGCAATCCTAGGATTGGTCTGCAACAAGCACTCGATTTCTACACTCCTCTCTGTCACCTGCCATCTGTCACCTGTCTTCATTTCTTGGTAGGAGCTACAGCGTACATCTCTGATAATCTGGTCTACGTAGCTTAATCTTGGACGGCCTCTACGATTGCTGCCTTCAACATTTCCCTTGACGATGGTAAAAAGCAGGCCCGGATGCTTTATATTATGGCGTATCCAAATTGTTGGGCGATTCTGTTAAGGAGCTGCATCTTTTCACCCACTCTGCTCAACACCTCGTCGTTTTGGATATGTTCTGACCAACGGATCCTCGCCATGCGCCTGTAGCACCACATCTCAAAGGCCGCTAGCCTCCCGGACATGCTCTGGCCAATGGTCCATGTTTCGCTGCCATACATCAGCACACTCCAGACGAGAGTTTTAATCAAATATTTCCTAACCTCTCATATTTATTAAATTAAATTTATAACATGTATTTATTCCTATATAATACCATATATAAATTGTTACCTTTATGCATTTTATATAAATTAGTACAGTATAACAGTATTTTAAATTAAATAAAGAATCGTGCAACAATGCAAAAATAAATATACTAAATGTATTAATAAATGTAAGTAATCTAAAATAAAAAATATGTCATAACGTATGTGTTTAATATTTAAATTTTATTTTAATGTTATTTTTTTAGGTTAATATTTCACAAAAATAAAATTATGAAATAATTCACAAGCATATTTTTAAACCAATCCGTTTAAAAATAAATGTGAACTACATTTATAAACTTTCTAAAAGTCAAAATATGTTATTGATGACTGCCGGTGGTTTTGATGTGGAAATGTGTAAGAAAATCAATACAAGAAGCTTTGTTTTAAGATATACAAAACATATCCAAGTGTTTGTAACTTGATACACGAAATATGATCAGGTGAAAAACACACACTCAGAAAATGGATGCTCTGCATTCATTCACATTGAGACATTGAAATGCCGTTGTGTGGTCAGTTGCAAAGATTCTCAGGGCATGAGAGCACCTCTTATTCTGTTCATTATAAGGAATTCAGAAAAGTGCACAAGTGAGCATGGAATTTCACATATGGAATAATGGAGTATTCAAATTCATTGTTTGCAGTCTGCTCATATTCATTCTCCCTGATCTAACTCCCAATGGGACTTTTACATCTTACATGTAAGTATTAAGTTAAAATGTACAGGTTATTGATTATTCAAATTTTTCCGATTTAATATTGTGTAACTTCTTACATATATTGAATTGAGATGGAATGCTACAACTACAGCATGACCCTGACTATCTAATATAAACCTGGTTTACCTCAGATTTACACTGGTTATTTTAAAATAACCTTATTTGATGCAGCATGCCAACTGCCATAAGTAGTTATATACAGGTATCTCGTAGCTAGTAGAAAAAGCTCCGCGTGAGTCTTCTTTATTCAATTTTGAATAGAAAATATTCTTTACACTTTGGGTAAAATGTCGACTGTTGCGGAGATAAGCAACAATGGAGTTTGTATTTTTTTCAATATTTAAAACTTATCTGTAGTAAAACGTTAGATTAACATGAAAGTAATTTCTATGGAATATTAAAAATTCATTCGCTTTGATATGTCAATTAAAATTATTAAAAACTTGCAGAAATTTGAAAAAAAGAAATTTGTTAGGTTTTTGTAATTTTATTTGACTTGTATTATTAAAGCGAATGGATTTTTAATATTCTGTATACGTAACTGTAGTGATAGTCCAACGTTTTACAGAAAATGAGTTAGATATATTGAAAAAAAATGCAAACTTTGATGTCGTTTATGTTGACATTTCTTTCACCCAGAGTGTAAAGAATATTTTCAATTCAAATTTGAATGAGGAAAATTTTGCTACTAGCTACGAGACATCCTGTATATAAAAAGAAAAAAATGATAACATTTTATTTATTGAAAGCTCTTTTTATATATTTTTTGTATATAATATTATATTTTTTTGGTTCATGGTTGTTTCTGCTGCGATATTCTATAATTTGAAAAATACATTCGACTCGAATTATCAAGTTTCACAAGACACACAATTCTTGCCTCATCCACATTCATACATCTTCGCATGCAAGCTCAACGATTGTTGGCTTCTAACAGGACCATCTTTTAATATCTGGTTAAATCTGGTCAGACCCCGCGCCTTTCTGGCCCTCTCTTTCTGGCACCGTCAACATTTGGGTTATATACCTTTCTTACTATTTTTACCTCCTTCATTCGCTCAACATGCCCAAACCATCTGAGAGACCCTTGTTAATTCTATTAATTATGCTAAAGTTAGCTTTACAATCATTACTAATATCTTCACTCTTTACTATTTCATTAATGGATTTGCCACGCATATGTCTAAGGGCCAGTTGTTTCAAGCTGGATTAAAGTAAGCGTTCGTTTAAAGCATAGATATTTATGAAAACGGATCGTCTGATTGGTGGAAAACGCAAAAATCTATGCTTTAAACAAACGCTTATTTTAATCCAACTTGAAACAACCGGCCCTAAGGCATCTTATCTCCACTGCATTCAGTCTACATTCATATACCTACTACTTTAAAGCTATTAAATAATAATAAAATTCATTTTCCAATAATAAAAATTAATTTTCCAGCATCACACCTGCAGCTGACCTCACTGGACCGTATGCAGTAAATACTTTAATAAATGGTGCCGAGCAATTATACTCGGGGTTGCTGAAAGGGCCCGAGACAGTGGTGGCTTTAAATGATGAATTGTACTCCGGGGTTCATGGTGGTGAAATTATTAAAATTTCTGACAAAGGAATCCGAAAAATAACAAAGTTTGGCGCACCTTGCGGTATGGGTATTTGTATGATTAGTATTTAAAATACATACCAAGCAGGGGCATGCAGTGGGAACAAGAAGCATGACTTATTTTAACATATATTTGGAAAAAAAAATCAAAATTAAATATTTATTTTGATTTTTTTAAATAAATATTATGAAACATTAAAATCTAAATAATATATTAATTATTGTGTTAGGAATATTACGAGATATATCTCTTATTTTGATTTCTTTTTGAAATATGTATGTGCTTTGTAAAAAGTTATGCTTCATTAATTAATCATCCCTCTGGGGACAAAATCCAGTAACTGTGTTCTTAGAACATATAAAATATTGTTAGAAAAAAAGTTTATCAAACTTTCATAAATGGTTGTAATAAACAGGACATTTAAAAAAATAACTGTAAATTCGTAGAAATTAATAATTAATTACCAACCAAGTAAATATTTGTATCAAAAATTTAATTTCACAATTCCAATTTTCAAACTTTTGACAATATAAATGGACTTTTTAATTGTCTCTTTGAAAAATATAGTTTCAAAACATAAAGTTAACATTTTAAAGGAATTGACCGATCATTCCAATTAAATGAAACTAACATGTGACAGACAGAAAGACATTGCCTTTTTTATATATAAAATTAAATATGTGTACGCATTATTAATCATTTTACCATTTACCATCACACCGATTCACTGCAGGGGTAGGCAGAGAGGATAGCCATGCACACTCTGTACTGACACTTAATTCTTGCTTTATCCACATTCATACATCTTCTTCTGCATGTTTATCAATTGTTGAGATTTCTAACAAAACCGCCAATGCGTGCAATACCCTTGTGGTACGCATTATTCCATTTATACAGCACATTAGCGAAAAGATAAACATCTTTCAATAATTTAATACCATACAATTTACCACACATATTCAACTCTAAGTTTCAATATCATATACATACACACCTTATTATATTCCATATCATATTTTATTCCTTATTTCACCATTATTGAATACACTGGACCCTCTTAATATTGTCATTAACCCATCCTTAGGGAAAGATGGATATCAAAAAGCTCAAATATGAAACAAATTTTTAACAAAAACAGAGTTCAAAAGAAACAATATAAAAAACCTAAATAATATAAATAGTTTAAAAAATATATGACAAATTAACTAAATTGGAAACCAGTTAAACATAAAATAGAAAAATAGGAACAAACTTGTATTGACAAGTAAAAGAAATAAAATTAACTGTATAAAAAACACATTACAAATTAAATAACGAATCTGATCATTTATTATACAAAAAATGGTGATTCGAGATAATTTCAATAATTTGTTTTAGATGGACAATGGCAGGAATCAACATGTGGACGACCATTTGGACTAGCTACAGATAACTCCAACAATCTTTACGTTGCTGACGCATACTACGGAATATGGAAATACAATGTGAAAACAGGAAATAAACAACAACTTGTTCCTCGAAACATATCCATAGATGGCAGAGTTCCCAGAATTTTCAACAGCATGGCCATTAGCAAAAATGGTGATATATATTGGACGGATTCCTCCACTGATGTAGATATTCAAAATGGAGTGTATGCGATGTTTTTGGATGGCACTGGACGGTAGTACTTATTATTTAACTATTTAAATAAATTTTAATAAATTTCAGCAATGCCATATTCACTAAATATACACAATTATTAAATATTGTTATATTTTGTACCAAAAATAGTTTGATCATAATCATCATCCCAGTAGGGTCGGGAGCCCAAAGACTAGACAAGGTGTCTTGAAATTCGGTAAGAAACAACGACATTAGTCAACTCGGCTCGACATTCTTCTACAAATAACAAAACTACTGGTGTAAAAATTAGATAAAAATACCAAAGGCTTTAAGAGATATTTCCTAAACAAACGAAATTCCCAAATTTTGTTTTGGCTCTCCTGGAAACCTGCATTTTTTGACTCATTCCGTTGTCCTTTCCTCCACCTCGGGAACCTCGACTTAAGAGCATAATTCATTCCACAAACAAACTTGTATCTCAAAACACCATACGTCAAAACAAATTTTCCTTTAATAAATAAAGAAAACTCAAAAAATTCGTGCCAAGATCCAAAAATATTCATATCAAAATAATTAGTACAAAATATACATACTTTTTTATGTCATTCAAATTTGTAATAAAATATGCAATCAAATTTATTAATTATCCTTATCGGAATCACTAATCTTTATCATTAATGAATGGCTCAAATTCTTTTTTCCGTGTAACTTTAACCAGGAACGTACGCATTGACACTTGCTTTTGCCTGTTTTTGAGGATTTGATGAAAATTTAACATCACACTGTCATTGAAAAGACTAATTGCTCACTCTGCTAAAACCTTGTTCGGGTTGGGCTTTTCTTCGAAATATTGCGCTGTTTCCATTTTAAAGATCTCCTTAATCTCATTGAAAGTGACAGATCTCTCAGCCTCTTTCACCTCAGCCTCAGATGAGTTCTCTGCTGTAGCCGGATGCTGTTGTTCGTGATGCAGAGCCATTATTTCTTCGGTGGTTAACGCTCGGCCTTGTTCATTCACCAGCTCTTGAATATCATTCTCCACTTAAGGAATAAATCATTGATCCACTCTACCTCCATATAACATTTAACTGGCACTTCTGTACCTTGAATTCCTTGAAGGCTCGTGGGTTCTCGGAATGATATACGAGCCTCAAGACATAACTTTCAAATCACTGCTTGCTTAGCATACATCAAGATGGTGAGGCAGACTTTCAAGCAAGTATGAAACGAGAATTCTCATATCATTGAAAAGGCCAAAGCACTATAAAATTAAATACACGCATTAAAGAACATTGCCGCTGCTTAAAAAATAACAATTTATCCGAATTTGCCAATCATATAATTAACACCAATCATTCTTTCGATAGTCATAAATTAAAATTACTCCACTCGGTTCCTCATAGAGGATGGATAATGAATAGTTTGGAAACCGTTGAAATCCTAAAAAATTTAAGTTCTAGAAACACATTAATAAATAATATCACATTTCAGTCCACTTCACCACTCTTAGAGCTGTTCGGCGAAAAAAATACCCTTCCCTGCCGCGCGCCCCCCTGACCCCCCTGACCTACCCAATTAGATTGATAAATTTTGTATTTAAGTTAGTTATTATCTATACCTGAAGATGAGAGGGATTGCTCCTCTCAAAACTATAGTAATGTAATTTAATAACTCATATTGTGTGTGTGTGTGTGTTACAAAGCAAAGTAACATTAAACATACATATTTTTAAATTTAAGAGAATTCTCATGTATGGCAGTATGTGCATAAAAAGCAAGATACTTACTTATTAATGATTAAGTTTACTTGTATGTCAAGTCAAATTGTTTGAAATTTTTTTTATTGTATCTCGGAATATTCGTAAGTCGAGGTTGCACTGTATATTACATACATATATCATATACATTGATATTTTATTGACTAATATTTATTATCTCCAGGCTATTGAAATATTCGGCTGAAAAGAAGGAAAATAGTGTACTGGTGGACAATTTATACTTTCCCAACGGAGTGGTCTTATCGCCCAATGAAGAGTTTGTTGTAATATCCGAAATGATAACCAGTAGACTGCTGCGACACTACGTCTCCGGACCCAGGGAAGGGAGTACTGACATATTTTTAGATAGATTGCCAGGTAAATGCGACACTAACTTGGTACAGTAAATTACCATTAATTCGCCACAATTCAAAATTTTTAAAACCCAGAGTCCCAAAATGTTAATTTCATAGTAGATTAACCCAGATAATTCGAAAATCACAGTAATTCGTAATTCAAAATAATTTTGAGACTTCTGCGCTATAAATGATACATTTTAGTTCACATAGTTTTTTTTTAAATTTGACAAAATTGAAAAAATATTTAGATTTCTTTCGCAAATGAGAACAAAAAATATGTAAATATTGGATACTTTTTTTTTTTTTTTTTTTTTTAAATTTAATGGCTTGTCACCCAGTAAAAGGGTGTTATTGCCAAAAACTAGTCAATAGGTCATCGACATAAACATTACAGCTCAATGCAATTACTCTCTAAAAATCGTAGTAACACTTTCAATACTTCCCGTCGGCAGTCTGTAAGCAAGAGCTGGATATTTGTAGGGAAAGGGACATTAAGATCTGCAAGATCCTGGAGTAGGGACTGAGTACCGACATTTAAAATGCAATTGAAAAACAAGTGGTTCAAATCCTCCTCCTCTTGTCCACACTCACAGATTGAGGAGTTAAGAACATGAATTTTTGCAAGGTGTAAGCGGATAGAGCAATGACCCAGACGCATTCGGCAAACCATTGAAGTCTCCCTCTTGCTCAATCTGATCCTGTGAAACCAGGTTCGAGATGGGATAAGTGGCTGAATAGCGGCGTAGTGTCGACCTTTTGACATTTTAGTGAGGTCCCAATGAGACTGCCACTGAAGTGCGGCATCGTTTCTTGTAATATTGAAAAGATCGCTCACTGGAATAGTGGAAAATGTGGCATCCCCCTGTGAGATTGCATTTTTAGCCAGCGAGTCTACCATTTCATTACCAGGGATGCCTACATGACTCGGAATCCAAGCCAAAACAATTTCAAATTTATCCAAGGAAAGGTCGTGAATTATACTCCGAATTTCCATGCAGATCTGATCATCAGGGTGCCGAAAGGGGCTGGATTTAATTTTGAGCAGAGAACTTAAGGAATCTGAAAGAATAAGGCACTTCTTTGATTGTTTTGGTTTACATGATTTTAGCGCTTCTCGGATTGCCAAGCACTCAGCAGTAAAAATGGATGTCTCTTTAGGGAGTTGAAATATACCTTGGATACCATCATTTGGACAATAAAACGCAGCACCCGTACAGCCGGTTGCCTGGAGTTTGGATCCGTCAGTGAAAATTTGAGTCCAGCCATACCATTCTTTATTTATTATTTCAGAAAATATTCTCTTAGGGTTAGGAGTGAATTTGTCAATTCCCAAGGAAATGACTTTAGGGGAAAAAATGTGATTAGAAAAAGGAAATTTGTAGATAGGGAGAACAGGGTTTGATTGAACTCGAGGGATGAAACTCCCCAATCTGGAGAAGCTCCGAGTCAAAAGAGGAGGAGTTTTGCCTTTCCAATATGCACTTGACTTTGTGAGATCAAGGAGGGATTGAGAAATAGCAAGAATAGGGTGGTTGGGGACCCTGAAACACTTTATAGTAAAATTGTCAGCTAAATATTGCCTTCTGATTGCGAGAGGGGGCTCCAATGTTTCCACCTGCAATGCATTAATCGGAGATGATCTCATGGCTCCAATAATCAACCTCAAGCATTTTGACTGAATTTTGTCTAGTTTTATTCCTAAATATTTCGGAAGAGGATCAAGCAAAAAACTAGCATAATCTATATGGTTCCGGATAAAGGCATTATACATGAGTTTCAGAGTTAAAGGATGAGATCCCCACCATACACCTGATGTCGCACGGAGGAGGTTCAATTTCGTTTCGCACTTAGAGACCATGGAGTTTACTTGGGAGGCCCAATTTAATTTTCTATTGAAGATAATGCCTAAAAATTTTATTTCATTGGCGAGTGGGATACTGAAGCCATCAAATGTGACACACGTCTGGGAAATACGATGTTTTCTTGAGAAAACTATGGCCTGACTTTTTGAGGGGGCCATTTCGAGTCCATTGGAGATAAGCCAGGAGTTGAGCCCCGAGAGAGCTCTAGCAAGCTTCTTTAAAGCAACATGTATATCCTTATCAGAGCAGTAAATTGCTATGTCATCCGCGTATTGGAGTATGGAGCATATCTCTCGAATGGACTCTTCAAGGTCAGCAGTAAATAAACTATACAGAAGGGGGCTGAGGACCGAACCTTGCGGGAGTCCCTTCCAAAGATTTCTGATTAATTTATGAGACGGACCATCTATTAAGATCGTCCTTTCACATAAAATATTAAAGACTAGTTGTAATAATTTTAATGGAAGACCCAGTTTTATAAGCTTATATTTTAATAAGATAGGGCTCACATTGTCATACGCACCACGAATGTCAATAAAGGCTGCTGCAGTACACTTACCGAGAGAAAGTAATATAAATGTTGGATCTTTGTATTAGCATAATAAATATTGCATTTTTGAAATAATTTTCTAAAATATGTAAAAATAAAAATCTTTTTCACAAAATTAATAGCCTTTTTTATGAGTTTTACGTTTTTTGGCAAAATTCGCAATCGCACTGCTATATTTTTTTTACCATGAATTTCGAACGGATTTCTGCATAATTCGAAATATATTTTTGGGTCCCGCGAAATTCGAATTAAAGAGGTTCTACTGTAGTTTGTAATCACAAGCTAATAATAAATCAATAATTATTTTTACTTGATTCCCAAACTCTCACCGTTCACATGAAATATAATATTTTTAACATGTAAAATATATCCGAACCACACAATTTTCCCAAAGTTAAAAATAATTACACGAAACCTGAAAATAGATTTATCTTACCTTTATTCAATGAATAAATAATCTTGATTGATCTATTTCATAATTAATTTGTTTGAATTTCGCTTTTCATTAATTAGTTATTTGTTATACATTAACAAATAATAATATTGCAAAATCAATCTCAAATGTATAAATTATTTTTTACATTGACATGTTATAATATGAATGAACTCACCATTTCTGTTAATTCAAATGACCTATGATCTCTAGCTAGATAAGGTGGTCTCTTGCACCCGTCTTCAATAAGGATATGAAAATATTTTTTTGTATGTGTAATTAATTAAACAATAGCTTGTTATGTTGATTAACTGCTTTTAGGTTTTCCGGACAAACTCAAGGTGCACACAGATTACATTACAGTTCCCCTTGTTCACGCGAGAGATGCTTCGGAACCTGTTTTGTTTCAGTACATATCCTCTTACACCTTTGTGCGCAGATGTATTGTCCATTTCATGGCATTTTTTGAAACCATTTTCAGAATACTTGGTAGAATCATACCAATGGAAATATTTGAAAAAATAGTACATAAGGTAATCCTAACATTATTTTTTCATTTGAGTTTTTCTAATTTCACCTTCATAATCTTCAGCCATATACAAAATATCAAAAATGGTCCTCTATAGAAAGTAATTTCCTGTCCCATTCTCGCAGTAAAACTACATTTTCATTTAATTTTCCTTTAAACTCCTCGTGTCTTGCTTCAGTATTATGAAAGAGCACGGGCTCTGATAATCGGCCATGAGACTGAGTCGAAGTGAACCTGTTGGACAGGGATCATTTAAAATGTTGGAGGCTGACATAATACGTTGTATTCAAAGTCAATCAATGATTTAAATTAAATTAAATTAGACTACATATTGTATTTTGCTATTACTTTGTGGTTATTCATTATAAATATAAATAAACAAATTTGCTTAGTTTATCACCACTTAGTTTGTGGTAAAAAACAACCGGGTTCGGAAATAACCTTCGTCAGGGTAAACTTAATACTATAATTAATCACAGAAAATAGAATTAATATTATTAATATAATAATAGTTGTTTCGGACAGGAATTAGAAGTTCGAAACGATCGCCGTGGAACGGTGGCGTCATCACGAAACAATGCCAGTTGTGTATGTTTATGTAAACATATGAAATAAAAGACTTTATGTGACACACTATTTTTTGGACTCTATGAATAATGTTTATTATTATAGATTTAAATATTGACATATACAATGTAATATTTATGGATTTTTGTCACATCTTTTATTTTTTAATAAAGAGAGTAAATCGCTTGCAAAGCGATAGATGATGCGCTTTTCGAAGCAATCAGCCGTTCGCGGCATTTTTGACTGACATATGGTCAGTATGGAAATCGAAATATTTTCCAAATATTTCTGGAATTTGACCCGCTCACGAGGCGTGATAATTTAGACTGGTATATACATTTCCGAGAACCAGCCAAATGGGTGCGCCCGGCTGGTATTCCGAAGATTAAAGTGGGGCGGCAGGCTGCAGACTGACCGTTCCCCATATCGCTTGCATCTGATTTACGGGTACCCAGCCCGTAAAATCAGAGTCTTGTCGCACAAGACCGACTGGACGTAGACTGGCGGAGGAGCATCATTACTAAAAAGTGCGTGGAGCACCGTACACACAAAATATAAATTAAACTTTACAAAATTCTTCAAAAAATAATTTTTATTAAAAACACAGGAAAAGTCAAGAAACGCATAGAAAACATAAAAAGGGGAATTAAAAATAGTGGCCCTGAAATGGACCTTTTACGCTCAACATGAGCACAATCGCTAATAAGCGACCCCACCGGCCGAGCGATACCGTGCCGAAAAAGATGACTTTCAGTCAAAATCGAATATTGGCCGCTACAGCAGTCCAATTAAACTAAAACTTTCTTTATTGTATTCTTCCAGTAAATATCTATACAAAAAATATATATTTACGACTACAAATTACATCAGAAACGTAGGGGGAATTTTGTTTGATAAAATTGTTTATAACTGACATAATATTAATTGTTCACTCATTAAACTATAGTCAAAAGACACCTTATAAAAAAAACTTCATAATTATTACACAAAAATTCATGCATCTACTTAAGAACTATTTTTTATTGAATTTAATGTAACTAGCCGATTGCACTCGGTACATAACTTGTAATAACTCTGTTAATACTACCTTGCGGGTCCCATAGACTATGTTAGATTATCAGCAAGGTTTAGTCTTGTATAAATTAACATGATTTACGTCTCAAAAAGACGATGAAACTATTTTTACGATTTTTTATGTCGGAGCAAAGTGCTTTCTGCCGATCTCCGCAGCCAATCGTCAGACTGATTAGTACCAAAATTCACTCAGAGATGGCGCGAGCGCTGAAATCGGCAAAGCAAGCTTTGTGATTGGCTGATTGTTTTACGATGGAGTTATGGAGGGGATTTTGTAATTTGGCTATATAAACAGTTTCATAACGGCGAGCAATTCAGTACACCTGAAGGTGCTTTAAGAGCCTATCGGACCACTTTTACCAGTCTTTCATTTCTCTCTACCTACAACGACCCTGCTGACTACCTGGACTTTCTCTGGATCTTCTTTGGCCCTTTTAAGGCAACCTCTACTACACCGGCGTTTCTAGATTGGTTTTATACGACTTTGCCATCTGAAACTTTCGGTGCGTTTCTTCGAGTTTGGACACGTGGAACCATACTATCTTTTGCGTGTTCCTGTGCGGAACAATAGTATTAAGTATACCCTGACGAAGGAACGTTGTTTCCGAAACCTGGTTTTTACCAAAAATTAAGTGGTGATAAACTAAGTAAATTCGTTTAATTAGATTTAAATTAATCTGTGTAATCTATTTAAATGAATCAAGTGTTGTAACAATTTTGAATGCTGATATTTTCAGATTGGCCACTTTGAAAGTGTATCATGTTTTGCACCAATACGAGTGACTATACTTTTCCTTGATTGGGAGGGTCATGTGGTCGACTCCTGGCATAACCTCGATGGAACACTCACGGCGATAAGTGATGTACAGATTTTTAATGGTAACGTTTACTACGGATCACCTTACAACCAATATATAGGAAAGACGCCAATACCAAAAACAAATATCTTATTTGGTAACGTGACCAAGTGAAGTAACAATGTTTTTTAATGTAATTATTTTAGAATTGTTTTTAAAAATATTCATTTATAAATAAATTAATAATTATGACATTGCTTACAATTTGCACCTGTGGAAATACATCATAAATAAAGACAATGTTTTTTCATCAGTTTTTTTTCAGACAAGCATATTTTCCGAGGAATTTTATTTTTTATCTCTGTCAATCATCGTCAAGAAAAATGATGATGGATTAGCTATAATCTTGCATCACTACAATTCTACACAGAATTAAATTATACACCTGTGCTCCATGACAAAACGGACACTATCGGAAGCCCAATTTCTTTTTCCTATTCAACGTGTAGGTCACAAACACAACAGCAAAGAAAACAATAAATGACGAATGCTTTTTCACAAAATCACCTTACTTTGCTTGCGATTGTAAGGTAAAGAACAAAGGTAAAAAACATTCACTATCATGATTTCAATGATGCTTCAACAATGGAGAAGTTTGCTATTTTTTTTCAATGAATGGAAATTAGAATGTGAGTAAAATTTAATTAAAGTCTGAAAATAAAATTAAGATATTTGAAAAACTAACAAAGTTATCGAATTTTAAATTTGCATTTTCCATGAATAATTTTGATTCTTCCGGAGGAGTCGCAGCACGACATCTCTCGCACATGTGTTCATCGCGGCTCGTGCTCCGGCGCTTGGCCGAGTTGGAGGTCAATCATATTCCCTTTCTCTGTTATTTATTGACAGATTTCAACAATTTTTATACCAATTTATTAATTTTGGTCTATATTTTAGTAAAATGTTATACAACACATTATATTATCAGCGCTGTGAAACTTCTCTGTTCAATTCCAACACTCATTTTTAGTTGTATCGAATTTTGCATTTGATACATTTTTAAGTGAATTTTTTTGTTGTATATTGTATTACATACATATGTAAATTGAAAAAACTAAAAATAGCCTATTTGTTATGATATTTACCTATGAAGGGTCAATATGTTTTTTCCATTTTGCATTGGGGTCCTATTTTTAGTTATGCCACTAAATTAATCAGCGGTGTGCAGTCAGTACTTTAAAATAAGCTGTATTTGACCAGAATTTCTACAAAATAAACTGGAACAAAATATATCTAATAAATAGTATTTTGTAATATACATATTCTAATCATACAATTCGGATATTAAAATTCAAAATATATATTCTCTCAGATAAGTATTCAATTTCACTTTTTTCACAAAAATCATGTTATCTCACGCTCCAATGTACCGACTACAAGTGCCTGGAGT
>JADDOH010002786.1:0-140601 GCA_016648135.1 Agrypnia vestita
ATAATACTGGAAGAGTACTATTCGCTATAACACAATAAAATATTAATGTAAGTTAAATTAAATTTTTAAATTCAGTGGAAGATTTTTAAGATCGTTTTGCTTTTAAATTTTTCCCCAAAACAAAATAAATAAACAAATAAATAAACACACAGATACACACTCACACAACCCACTATTGGACATGTTTTTATTATTCTTTTATCGATTGTATGTATGTTTTTTCGCGTAATTGGCCCAAAACTCTGTGCATCAATTATTGTCTTTTCTTCAAAGATTGATTAATTATATGGCTGTAAGAAACCCAATAAATGAAAACAAATAAAACAAATAAGTAAATAAACCTCCATTGCCGCAGGCAAGGCGTCGGATTAATTCAGTGCTCATTTATTGCCAAGGCACTGGACGCCTCCGCTGATAACTATATACCGCTCACCATGTTCTTAGAGGTGTGTTGAAAGATTGCTAGTATCTGTCGAATCGGTCTCAAGTAGTTGTCTGTATTTGTACGTATATCATTATTACATGCTCTTGCTATATCCGTTCCACTTCATATTATTGTTCCTCCCGTCTTTGAATTTCCATCACACTATGTTCTCCTATGCTTTTGGTATTTATATACTTGCTTCTTCGCGTTATATTACATTTACTCCCAATTATATTTGTTTCATTTATCCATCCATCTATAAGATCCCCATACGCTTTATCCTTTTATTACATGTGTATATGGGCCGCAAATTCATATTATTTTATTTACAATATTCTTATCTAGATACACTTGTCCCAATTATGTTTTGTGGGTTATTACTACCAAACCCGGCGAAATCTGAGCTAGAATAGCCAATCGTATACACGTTACCCGTCCTGTTGAAACTACGCTAATGTCGGACAGGTTTGTAGTGATTACATAGTTAATATATTGTATCTATATTTGAGTATATTCTTTTCTTGTCGTGCTATTAATATGCTTACACGTTATCGTTATCTCATTCCTAACTATATATACCGTCATTGCGCAATTACCTATCTGTTGTAAAAGCCTGAAGAGCGTTAGCCTACAGATAAATATAATAGAATTATAGTTAACTTTCCTATCTGCCTACGTTATCCGACTCCCGCGAAACGAAAATAAATCATTATTCGCTCAGTTAAGGTCACCCCTCTGGTACATCGTATACGTTTAATCCGTGCTTCACGGCCAATTCCTATAAATTATTTATGGGGCGTTTTCCTCTCGCGATCCCCCAATTAGGACCCGCCTTCCTTACTTTTGCTCATATTCTGCATCTCTGTTGCCCGGGAATCCACTCGAGACCACGATTAATGACATTTAAACGGTCTCAAAAATCCAGCAAAAAAGCCCATAATTCAGAAACCTCGTAGAACTGTCAATATCATCGTCACCTTAGAGTAGACGTTAATCGGTTTTTTAACGGCTCAAAACGCAATAACCGCGACCCAAATCTCTGAAAACCGTGTTCAGCATTTTTTATGGGAAGCACATGTGGACCGCTCGGACCGCATCGATCGTCAACCATTTGTACCAAACACGGCTTTACCACAAGATTAATATGATTTATAAGAATTGAATAGTAACTGCCCGTAACCTATATCCGATCAATCGCTACTAACTCCCTCCCAATACTAGCGTTTCATCATTCCCAAATTTTTGTAGCTCCAATACTCCGCCAGGTGGGTTTAGCTCAATTTTTCCCGCGTAGCATTTAAATCATCTTAGAGTTCAAAATAAAAATAATAAAAAAAAAAATCTATAGAAACAGGTGATTCATCACAAGTTTAAACTGAAATTTTACGTTCTCCACCAATCAGACGATCCGTTTTCGTAAAAATCTATGCTTTTATCGACCGCTTACTTTGATCGAACTTGAAACAACCGGGCCTAATACAAATAGGTTAGCTGAAGTAAATCGCGTCCACAAAACTAATTTCGGTAATCGTGCTTTCGCGGTGGCTGGACCAAAGTTATGGAACAAACTACCTAATAAACTGAGACAAACAGACAGCTTACCATAGTTCAAAAAACAACTTAAGACGCATTTATTTAGACAATCTTATAAAAACCTATAGAATCTGACCACAACAACGCTAGCTAACGTTTTCCACTCCTATTGTGCACTCCGCGAAAACACCTAATTCTTTCAGGCACTCCCAACTATTATAGTATTCAATTTTATTCCATTTCTTGCATGCCACCTAGTGAATAAGTAATAGTAAATAAGTTTTTTTCTTTTTTAGCAGTAAGTTGTTTTGTAAGGTAATATTTTTTCTGTGTAAAGCGCCCTTGAGGTGAGTATTCGCGAAAACGGCGCTATATAAGTTATCCAAATATTATTATTATTATTATTAACTAATAACTGAACAAAAATCACCAAGCAAAGCTAAAAATAAAAAAAGTGCAACTTTTATAATTATGAGCCTAATTATTCCGGATGAAGTACCAAAACGTGACGTACAGATGTTTTTGACGTTGTGCGTTATTTATTATTCTCATTGTCTGTAACTAACTGTCAAGATAGAACTCCACACACACCTCGCTTCATCCATTTTCATACACATTATCACGCAATTCGGAGAGCAGTCCTCCAATATTATATGTGACAGGTTTTTCGCGGACGCACCCTGTTGCTCATGCCTTAATAACTCGCCTTATATATTCTCTTTACCACCCTCCCTCTTCGCTAATGCGTTCTACATGACCGAACTATCTCATCCACCCTTTCTTTAATCTATCGACCATGAGACGTTCTGTCTAACATAAATTTTCTTCATAAGCGACCGCATTTACACCGCATTCAATATTTTTTTCAGTATCTCGAATATCTAAAACAACTTATAACAGAAACGTGGAACTAGTTAATGTTATTTTTCATATTTTCGGAATGACGCACCTGTAAAGCGCCCTTGAAGCGTCTCTTACGCAAAAATGGCGCTATATAAATTAACATAAACATAATATAACATTCGCAAATACTATGAAACGAAACATCTATACTTGAAAGTTTATTGAAGAAAATGTAATATTGAAAAAAATATGTCCTACCAGTTTAGTGAATTAGAAGAATCTATCAAAAATAAACAAAATACCAAAGAAGTGAAAAAAGAAAAAACGAACCCATAAAAACCAAGTTTTTAAAATACTTCCTTTCTCATTTTCGGGTTTCGTGTCTACCAGATGCGTCGGAGTATTTTCATACAACTTACTGAGTTGTATGAAAAAAACCATTAAAAATTAGATAAATCCAAAATTATACTATAATTATGAATTTTTTAAAAGAAAATTTTATAGATCTTCTTGATCGTCGCCACGAGTCTGTTTGCAAAGTTTCAGCTCGATTGGATCACGGGAAAAGGGTTAAAAATCGATCCAAAGTTTTTTCGTCAGACAAGCAACGCCACGAGTTAAAAGAAAGGGAGTAAAAATGAAACAAAAACTGATGTTTCAAAGGAAAGAAAACAAACCCAAAGTAATGAAAACCAAGCAAAGAAACAAAAATAATCATAACTAAATCTGAAGAAAGCTTGGAAGAAGAAGACACGGCCTTCTTGCATTGCCATGATTTAGGTACACTCCAAGTCTAATGAAGGCTGGTGTTCTTGTGGCATTTGTAAAAGATGGGCGCACATGGCGTCTACTGGTCTAGAGAGTGATGACGATGACAGTGTTCCCATCTGCGAACTGTGCCAATAATTGGTACCCCATTGTGCCCCTGGTCCATTTCCCATTGTACCCCGGGGGTGGGGCAGAATGGGAAATTTCCCTTTTTTTCAGACACGTTTTTGATAGTAATTATTAATTTAGTTAAGGTTAGCTTTAGTTTCTCTGTAAAGAAATAAGTTAATAAAAGTACAAATTAACAAACAGTGGTGGTATTACTTTCAGACTCTCACAAATTGTAGGTACACAATTAAAGCTTAGCTACCCCGTTCCGCCCCGGGTTCCCCTACTTGCGGTAAGGCATAAATATGCGGCGATAATAAAAGTTTTGATTTATTCACTCTAGAACAGTGACGATTTGAATAAAGCTATGTTGATAATAATTAATATGGAACCATTCTTAAATTAACTTCATGGAAGTGCAATGTTCTTTTGCAGAGCCTCGAAATTTGTTGCGCGCTACTTACTACCTGCTATAAACATAATATTATTAATAAATAATAATAGTTATTATTTAATCGTATGATTTCCCCTATCGGAGTATAATTGTGTTTTGTATGCGGATGATTTAAAAATATTCCACATAATTAAAACAACTGACCATTAACAAATTCTCTAAAATGATCACGATCTGCGATCTGAATGATATGCACTTAAATGTTCAGATATGTTTTAAAATTTTGTTTACTTTAAACAGAATCACAATCCTAGCTATATTAATGGTACTAGACACTATATTGATGGTATTGGCCTTAATTCTGTTTATACAATTCGAGATCTTTGAGAGATTCGAGATGGAATCACACTCATGGTACTAGACACTATATTGATGGTATTGGCCTTAATTCTGTTTATACAATTCGAGATCTTTGAGAGATTCGAGATGGAATCACACTCATGGTACTAGACACTATAATGATGGTATTGGCCTTAATTCTGTTTATACAATTCGAGATCTTTAAGAGATACGAGATGGAACTCACGCCACATGCTTCACTTTCTCTACTAATTTTAATAATGTCAAAGAAAAATATTTAAAAATGTCGGACTTCATATAAAGAATTTCTAAATCATTTAAACATCTATCATCACGCTCTGTGATCATCAATAATTTATTTATAGAATTCATAAATTCGTAGCAATTTATATTTTGGATGTATCGTTTGGTTAAATATGATTGAATCTATACTTACAGCAAAAATTCCTTCGTATGCTTATTTTTTTGTGCTACCTAGAATGTTATTTATGTTAGAGTATTTGGAGGTCGACAAATTGTAATCTAGGAGACAAATTACTGAGTATGTATATAATTTAATTCACGGCAGTAACTCAGCATTTTGTATACCTACAAAACAAGCCATTGAATATTCCTAGTCGGTGATTAAAGACATAACACATTCTCCCTCTTAATTTTTAAAAACAATGTGGCCAATTTTAACTCTGTATATGAAATGTGAAGATTATACAATAAAAAAGAAAATGATAATGTTATCATCGACATTTTTTTATGATAGTTTTGATGAACACAACAGGAATGTTAACAGATTTGTGAAATCAATTGATTGGTCTCTTAATTTTTAATGATAAATTTTGTAATTGTTTATTTTGTTTTTCTGTTCGACTTAATTTTGATTATTACTTAATTTTGTATTCTTGTATGTTTAGTGCATTTGTCTTGATCATTTTGCTATTATTGAAGAAACAATATATGTTTTTATTAAATTATTGATTAAAAATATCTAAATTCAATACACTATTTCTTCAATAACAGCAAAATGATTTTTATGGTGATATTGTTAATATAATTGACTAGAATACACTTTGTTTCCACCTCTTATTAATTGAAAATATCAGCATATTTCGGGGCCAATGGTCCCTTCATCAGGATACAACGTGTACTAAAAAATCTAAGTATAGACAATAATATAAAAGATAGGCGATGAATAAATATAAATGAAATATTATTATGACTAGGTATCATTATATTGTCATAATATTTCATATTGTATGTGCTTCATTGTTTGTGATCCACTAATAAAAAAAATTCAATAATAATGCAATGTAAAGTATAATATTAAACAATTCTTTACTCCGAAGACAGAAAACATAGTGTGAAAATTAGTCTCGGTCTATTTTTTGGTTAATTGCATCGTTACAAAGCGAACATAATTGCTTTATCCACGTCGCCGCTCTGTGACAACACAGATGAACCGGTTACTCAACTCATTCTCCATCGCTGTGACTCTAGGTTCTGGGGAAATTGGAAAAGCGCATTAGTGAAAAAGTTTATAATTTATTTATCAAATGTACAAGTTGGGTCGAATAAATTACAATGAGCAAAACGAAACTTAACAAACAATAATACAATCGGCGCCCAGCTGTAAGGACACGTACTAAAAATTATTTATTGCCTAATCCTCCTTCTCGGACTTCTACTTCTTACTTCTTGCACCTTCTCTGCTTGATCTTCTTTTTTGCCGTCGTAATTAGGATCTTCGACTTGCACACTTCGAACGGTCGCGAAATTGTTTTTGTATTCTTTTGTCCTTATTTTAGCGTTCTTGCTGTTCTGTTCGTCTTCCTCTATCCATTTGTCGGGGCTCTCCAGGCGCTCCGTGTCCGCGTAGGGCGTCGGCGCCGGTGTAGAAAGGATGTACTCTTGTTCTAGTTCTGATTTGCCATGTTGTCTGCCGTAAAAATCGTACGTAGCGTCATCTTCTGGATTTCCGATATCATAGTGATAGTTTCTGTCGATAGATTTGGCCCTTTGTCTGGAAGATTTTTTCTTTTTACTCGATTGTTTGTCCGCTATTCTCTCCCCGTATTCATCGATCAGAGAAGACGAAACATCTCTAATCTGTTTTGAAGATCCTCTTTCGCCCCTTTTACCCTCTTCTTGGGCATGGGTGAACGGCGCCGGTTGCCATCGCTTCAGCTGCCTGTGTTCCTCAGCCTGTTGGTGAATTCTGTGAGGTTTTTGCACCCTGAATATCGGAGGCACTACCACTGTCACGGTGTCGATGTTTCCGGGGTTGTTTTCTGTCGGGGGTAGTATTCTCGGCACGAGACGCTTGTTGGGATCGTCTGTCGTCGTCGTTTTTTCCGCCGACGGTTTTTGATTGTCCAATTCGCTAATGTTGTAGTCAAACCTTTCGGCGTCATTGTATCGGCGTCTGTCGGATGCGGGTATTTTGTTTCTGCGCAATTCTGGCGAATTATCGAGAGATAGACTTTGGGATCTTTGCTCGCGAGGGTGTGGATTGTATTGTTTGAGATTCTCCCGATTGCCTTCCGGATTCAAGCCGAGGTGGGCGGGCGGTCCGCGGTTGTACCCCGTGAACGGCGTCGGAGGATGCGTGATGACGGTTGTGTATTGCGGAGGATTTTGTAAGTTTTGCAGAGTATTTTTCGAGTTTTGCGAGCTTTTCCAAAATGTATTTATGGCATCGCCAAACTCCGCGTTCAAAATAACATTCTTGCTTCTGTCAGGTTCCGAATCGCGATGTTTCCGGTGCGCGTCGGGATCTTCTTCGTCGTCATATTCCGGTTGCCTTCTGTTTCTCTCGTCTTCGTACTCTTCGTACTCGGGTATGTTTTGCGGTTGCGGAGGAGAAGGTCCGCGAGATTGATCCGCATAAACCGCCCGTTGTTGTTCCCTGTTGTTGTAGTCGTAGTCCGCTGGCGCGTAGCTCCCGCGGCTATAGTCTTCGACGTCGGCAGCGGCGAGTCTTTGAGTCACTCCACCCCCGTGGTCGTAAAAGGCGTCGATGTAGATTTTTGGAAGTTGCGATTTAGCGATCCCGCGACTCCTCGGAGGGGGAGGCGGAGGTTGCGAAGGCGGTAAGGGTCGAGAGGGCGGCGGAGGCGGCGGAGTTTGAGGAGCTTGAGGCGGCGGTGGCGGCAAGCTGCTACCCGCTTGGGGCGCCGGTGAAGGTGGACCGCCGGGTACCGGTGGACCGCTAGCTTGAGGAGCCGGTTGCGCCGGCTGGGAAGCGGCAATAGCGGGAGCAGCGGGCGAAGGAGTATTCTTGTTCCAGTTGAAGTTTAAAGAAAAATTAGTAACAACGGTTTCCCTCGGAATTGCCGGTATGGTCGGGATCCCGGGTGCGGGAGCCGCGGGCGGAGTAGCCGCGGGCTTCCCGCCGGCAGGAGCGGGCGGCAGGGACTGCGCCGGGGGCCCCGGGGGCGCCGGAGCAACGGCGGGCGCGGGGGGCCCTGCGGGAACGGGGGGCGCGGCAGCCGTGGCGGTAAGCTGCAGCACTATGGCGGGCCTCCTGGCGACTCGGTACCCCAGAGCGTCGGCCAGCCCTCGGAACACGACATCCCCGAAGGTCCTCTTGCGCCTCACGTAGGGGGCGTCCCCGTCGTGGGGGGCTCCCTCGCCGCGCGCACTCACTTCGTCACTGTCCGGCAAGTCCTCGGTCCCGGCCAGCCCGACGCACACCAGAACGCACAATAAGTAAAACGCTTTCATGGTTCACTTCCTAATGCCTGCATTATTTAACGCGGTGCAAAATATTAGCTATTTGTCACTAAACATGTCTTCGGGCCGGGGAGCTGAACCGCAATAAGTCATCTTGTATAATGTCCCGAGAGTTTTACTCGCCGATAATTCGCCATGAAGAAATGTACGAGAAACTGGATAGTTGCATAAGGCGACGCGATAATTTTGCACATAAAAACTGCCATTACTTGGCTCAAAGGTTTTCGGTTGATTGACTCCGACGTGATGAAAGAAAGTGTTTCCTATGCTTTGTGCGCCAAGGTTCAAATTGGTTTGATATTTTCGGAATAATATTGTAACAGCCACCAGCGACGTATTGTGCAGTCGTTCTGTCAATGAACGTTAAGTAGAATTTATTATTCACGCACTCAATTATTCGGGGAATGGGCAGTCCAACAATGCGAATCAATCACACGGTAAAGAGACATGTGCCACATGCTGGCTGATAAGAGCTGTTTTAATTAATTCGTGTGGTTTGATTTGCTTTCAATTGCTTTTTGCAATGCTGTAAGTTTGTCGTGTAGGTGTAGGTAGGCAGGTAATAGTTGTTATCGATGCAACCTGACAACTTTTAAAATTCCTTTTTTTGGTTGATTTATCGAGAGACGCATGGAGACATTCACTTCTATTCTATTTTTATGAGCTGTTTATTGACCTACGTATCCGTTTAATAGATTCGTAGAGTGACTATAAAAATTGGGTCCCGATGAAAAATGGAATGGCGCCTTCTACACAGCCATGAGGTGAACTGACTATGAGAAGACCCCATGGCAAGAAGTTGTTAACTAACATTTTTGTCAAAAATGAGTTAATAAGCTATCTAAATTAAATATTGTACGCTCTTTCCATTGGAAATAAGTTCAGAACTTAAAAATAATTAGAACATGTTCAAATCAAAGGGATGAACATGTTAACTACACTTTTTCATAAAAATCAAATCAGTTACTAATGGGAAGAACATGTTATCTTCAATAATAATATGCTCACACCATCATTCTGAAATTAACACGCCTTTTAATTTGATTGTAATATTTATGGTTAATATAAATTTTACTCTGGCAGTATTGTCATATATTTATTTTTATTTGAAGACTATTATAATATGTACTTATATATTATTTTGCAATAATTTTAAATGGTACATACCATGTTTTGTATTATTAATTAACATGTCAGGTATTTTGTAATTTGGGATAATGGATGGTAAAAATAGATAAAATTTGAAGGGTTGTTAGATTTTCGTGTTTTACCAATTTTAAAAAGGTGTTATTCTATTAAAACCGAGTTCCAGAGGCGAAAAAATGGTTGTTAACTACATTTTTTAGGGAAAATTAGTAAATTTTTATTTTTTTGTGTATATATGCATTTTTTTACTTTGTAATTTTTGATATTTTAGTGACATAAATGAATAAAAATTAATCTTGAATTAGAAATAAAGCATATTTTTCAAATGCGAAATGCAAATGTCTAATTATCTCAAAATGACTTGAATGTTAGTTAACAACTTCTTGACCTGCGGTCTTCATGAGATTTATGTTTGACTGTATGTGAAGATCATCCGTAATTCGGAGACCTCCGAGAGTTAAATATCATTACCATCATCAGGCATAAACCGGGTGGTGAAGTTGTTACCAACTATACAGGATTATTTGGAAAACCTGTATAGTTGGTAACAATTATGGGTCGAAAATGTTCAAGCACCCATGACCTAATAATATCAATAGTTATGAAGATATGCGACATCAAAGTTTTCATTTTTTTCAAAATTTTTGACTTATTTTTTGTATAACGTTGGACTATAATTACAGTAACTTTTATCAAATATTAAAAATTCATTCCCTTTAATACAAGTCAAATAAAATAATAAAAACCTTCGAAATCCAATTGGAAAATATTCCAATCGGAATTTCTGCAGGGTTTTCATGAAACGAATGAATTTTTCGTAATCGATATAAGTCACTGAAATGATAGTTCAACGTTTTGTAAAAAATAAGTAAAAAATATTGAAAAAAATGAAAACTTTGATATTGCATAACGCCATAACTATTGATATTAGATCATGGCTGTTTGAACATTTTCGACTCGTAATCAAGGCAGGAGTACAGCCCTGCGAGGTTATTAATGTTTTCCAAATAACCCTGTATATTTAAAAAAATAATACATATATTTTTTCACATATTTTATATATACTACGGCTACTATATAAAAATGTATACTACGGCTACTATATAAAAATGTTTAATATACTTCGATAACGATTCATATATAATTTACTACGGCTACTATATAAAAATGTTTAATATACTTCGATAACGATTCATATATAATTTAATCGGGAATTGGACTAATTAAAACATATTCTCAGGTTTTCACGGCCGTTCAGAATCTTCTGTCTGCATTTTTTTGGCATATTCTGCCGTGTATATCTGACCTCTCTGGCAAACGTTTCGCATCCCATTGCAGGGTCCATCATTAGTCCTGATGATCTTTTAAATTTTTTTATTATTATTTTCTATTCGTATTCCTTAATTTATTTTTATTGTCTTATAACCATCTTCATTGTTTATGCCCTGTTGGCTGTCATCTTTAGTACTGCAATACCTTACATCTCCCATCATACCCTAGAATCTAATGTAACTTCGTGGTCAAAAAATCTTTCATGGCTGATTTTTTTCAGATTCACCATAAAGAGTCTATTATGGGTAGATTCCTACCTAAATTGGACGTAGTTATGTTGAAAGCGTCCAACCCAAAAAACATAGAATCGAGAAAATGGCTTCTAAATATTTGACTCCACAATACCTGATAGGTTGATATTTAAATCATTATCGCGTATTTTTTTTGCATAAGGATCATTGTAAAGATATTTTTTATGTTTTTTAAAATATAATTATAAGAAGAAACTTTTATTTTTAAAGATATGATACGTTTTACAAATTGGATTCTATCTACATAATTTCAAACGTAAAAACACTGTACTTACTTTTATTTGGTTCTATATTGTTTGTTAATTAGTTGTCTTTCTATTTTAAATTTTCTCTTGCATAAAGAAGTCTTGTCTGTCTTGAATAAAAAAGTATTTAATTATTTTGGGTGCTTTTTAAATTAATATTTAAGAATGATAAAACCAATTTTGGGCGTTTTTTGAGTTAAATAAATTAGAAAATTATTGCATTATAAAAAACTGTAGCACTTCCAGCTTGAACGTTTTCAGCACATAAAGATATCGTAATGAGATGTCCTAACCCGCATATAACTCATTTTTAGCAATTTGTGCAAAACATAACAAATTTGTGCATAACCTTTCTGCATAACTACTCCAATTATGAGCTGATAATGTTCAAGCAACAATGTCCTAACATCAAACTCATGCAATTGATGATTGATAAATGCACCCCTGGTCATGCGACATTAATACACGTATCGATACAAAGGCTTTGCTTATTGTGAGGTCATTGGGCAAGTAAATTGGGAAATTTGTTTAGAGTAAAAAAGCAGTACTAAGTAGAAGGACGTGGATAATCGAAGGATAAGTTGCGAAAGTTACGCGATTTTACAAAAAATAACGCTTGAATTAACCCTGATTTTTAAAAAATGTATTGCGTCAAGCCATGATTCTTGAAGTTAATGCAACAAGCAATATCCAATCGTTGGTAGAATTATTTGAAAATCGATTCTGGCATCTGTCAAATATCAATATTTCTATCATTAATCAGCGAAATATTAGCCTTAATTTAATTTTCATATTTATTTCATATAATATTAATGAAGTGAACAATGTTATATATTATAAAATTTTGCCTTTCATTTCATATTCGATCTTTTTTGGATGAAGGCATTAATTAGTAAATATGTGTATAACAAACTGACATCTACCAACTTTAAAAATAATTTTTGTTAATTTTAATTAATTAAGAACTTTGTAAGAACCACTTAGAGTAACTTTACGTCTACCGGTTTCCATACCACTGTATCATCATCACATCATCAGGACGGATGCTTACTAACTATCTATTATTATTTTAGTAAACATATTAATTTTTGAACGGGTAGGGGGCGTGACTACAGTTATGATGAGGGTAATTGACAAGTAGACATCGAAATGGGGAATATGTCAAATAATGGGTTATTCATAAAATTCAATTGGTTATTAATGTTGTAAGAGACTTCAACAGGTAGGTACTTGAATTTGTTATCATCATAATTTACTAGTATTAAAAATTTAATTAAATGTACCTACCTAATCATGGGTCAAATGCACAGGCCCGTCGCGTGCAATTGTCGCAATATTTAATTCGTATCAAATGACATAGCAAAATTTTATGTGAAATATAAATGAAATATCTACTTCATTTTCAGAAGTTATCTCTCAACATTTGAGCTAAACCATTTTCTATGGATCGCAAATACAACGAGTAGATCATATAGTCCGTCCAACTTATCTGGAGAATAAAGGAGGGCGTCCCAATCGTTGTGGTACTGCCCATAGTCTAAAATTTATCTCATTTGTAGGGAATTTTTTGCAAATTCGCTTTTTCTTAAACAAGTTATTAAGCAGTATACGACACGATAAAAAACAAAAAATGTAAACTAACGTACAAATAAATTTATCAAAATATACATTCGTAAAATACACAACGTCACAAAATGTCGTTGTTTCAAAATCAAAGAAAAATACAATTTTCAGGAAAAAAACCAAACAATAATAATTCTTTAAGGCCGGCGCCACATTACGCAGATCTTCCGCCGCGTTTTTTCCGTTGCGCCAAATCGGCAAAGCAAATAGATCGACCGATCATCCGCGTAGTGTGTTTAATAAGCGCATATTGTATGGAAAGAAATGTAGCGATGTTCCACGACAGAAGAGACGCGGCGGAAGATCCGCGCAGTGTGGCGCCGGTTTTATTCGGTGTCTCATACCTAATGATCATGACCACCATGTTTAACTCAGTAACACCTAAGGATATCAATCGGTTTAGGGCCGTTGTATCAACTTGGTTTATAGTAATCTTTCGTTCAAAGCATAGATATTTTGCATTTTCCACCGATCAAACAACTTGCTCTCGTAAAAATCTATGCTTTAAATGAACTATTGCTATAAAGTAAGTTGATGCAACCAGTCTTTAATGTGCATAAATAAAAAAGTTTATTTTTGAAAAAAGATGTTTATACAAATGAACTCGTTAATGAATTTTGTAATAAAAAGTATAAATAATAAAAATTCTATGTAAAAAATTATCGAATAAAATATGTTCTAAAACTTTTCTCATCTTACGGCTTCTAATTCAATTTTTCCACTTATCCTTGTTCTTTTTTTCCGGGTGTAGATATTTTAATGCCCATTTCCACGGCCACTTTACCTTCTTTAACTATTTTGTAAATTGCCGATTCAGAAATACCTGAAGAAATTGTATAATAGTAAATAAAAAACTAAGTATGGGAAAATCATTATAATTGCATGGCAGCATTAACCTGAAGTGGCAGCAATAAGTCTATGAACAAAATCAAACGGTATAATTGGGGCTTTTAGACATTGTTCCTCTTCAAAAAACGTGCGCATTTTCAAGATTATTTCCCGAACACCGCTTTTAATGGTTTTTGGCATGGTGACAATCTAAAATGTTCTTAAAAAACTATCGAAACAGTCGTGAACCTCTCTGTAAACAAAGTCTGTCAAAGGTCTGTCAGCTGTAGATAATCCAATATGGCGTCGTTAGTTCCAAATTTGGCCATTCTTCAGATAAGTTAGACGGACTATATGATCCTATTGAGGGCAGATTTATGGTTTTAGGAAAATCTGTAAGGCCATCCAGAGATTGAGACAACTTAGTACTCTGGAGCTGTTTATACTGTTTCCGTCAATAATTAATTTAACTTATAACAATTCACTAAATAATTCTTTTCACACACTTCTAACTCGCATTTTATTCATGCTTTCCGTTCATTTGGGTTGCTAGTGATGAAAATTACTGTTACTGTGCGATTAAATATTTATATGATAGAATATTATGAGTTACTAGCTGTTCATACCCGGCGTTGCACGGGTTAAAGATTAAGTTGAAAATAAATTTGTGGGGGGAAACAAAGATTCGATTCGAACGGTATAGATTTGTATCGAAAATGTATCAGGGGGAGGGGAAGGGGTAAAATAGTAGGGGGAAATTTCACCTATGTTACCGGCCGAGTTCAAAAGAATCAGTTTCCAAATTGTGAGTCCGATCGGTCGAATGGTACAGATTTGCATCGAAAATATATCAGGGGGAGGGGAAAGGATAAAATAACAGGAGGAGAAATATTGGCTATGTTACCCGCCGGGTCCTAAAGCAGAAGTGTGCAAAATTTGAATCGAATCGGACAAATGGTGTAGATTTGTATAGAGACCAGACAGACAGACATTGATTTTTATAGGTGTAGAAGATTTAAATCTGAATAATATGAAAATAATTCTGAAGGAAATATACGTCCAATTTGGATTAAAAAAATTGTTTGGTGTATGTACCTTTGTTTGGAATACGACTCGCGTGCGTCAAACTGAGTTATGACTTCGAGTGTGCCTATGGAGGATTTTGTCCCTCTGTGCATGTCCACGGGTCTGGATGTGAGTGATGGTGATGTGGAGGAGTTAGTAGAGGGGCAAAAGGAAGAGTTGACTGCAGAGGAGCTGCAGGAATTTGAGAAGGAGGAGCACGTCACTAAGATGGATACACTCTCTTCAGGCTCGGAGGAAGAGGGGACAGAGGAAGCCCCTACATCGTGAATCAAGGAAATCTTTGCCAAATAGATGGATATCCGAAACTTTTCAGATAATTACAATCCCAACAAAGCCCAAACAAGTCGTAATAGCACTGTCTGGAATGAACAGCTAATGTTACTTTTCCGAAATATGCTGAAGGCTGAGGAATAATGCCTGAGAAGAAGGCAGAAGCAAAGTTCCTCGGACATGTATTTAGTATACGTCAAGCCTGGTTATCCTCATTCAGGTCCAACTAGGAGAAGAGACAGAAAAGAGAAAATTAAAGTTTTTTATTACTTCTTAAAGGACAAATTCGTTTGATGTACCCCCTGTATAATATAAGTCCAAAGACTAGGATCAGATTTATTTATTTCGATTTATTTTGTAGGAGTTCTAGTTAAGTATAGCATATATTCTGCATGCTACTGCTAAGTATAGCATATATGACTGCATGCTACTGAGTAGCCCCAGGATTCCTTGTTATAGAGATTATTTAGGAATATGGATTTACCTATAGGAGGTTAATTCAGGTTCTAGTGTACCAGCGATTGCTCGCTGAGTTACAAATATGATAATCAGTTAACAATCATCGTTACTATCAAGCACAAATCTCTTTAGTTTTAGCTTATCACTAATAAATTGAGTACGGCGCGGCGCCCTCTGCCGCCAGTCACCCGGGACAATTGCCGGTTTGCTTCTTCCTAGGGGTGGACCTGGTTATGCAGGCACAATTGTTAATATAAATCTTACATCAAACATTCGTTGCGAAACCTGTGATTCGTGTGGTAACATTTGGACCAAATGTCAGTGACACGGTCGTTCTGAGTTTGAATATTAAGCCAATGAAATCGAAATCGGTAAAAAGTTTGCCGCCAATTCAGAATTCTGATCGATGCACACTACACGTTATCTAAAAACGTGCGCCAAAAAAAATGGAAATTAAATTGCACATACATATTTTCGATTGCCTTATATATAGGCTGTTTATTATTCAGGGCACAGCCCAATCGAGTCAAGCCGCAAAAACTTCTTAGCAGAAATTATTCAAATATTATTACGCGCGCAAAACTGTAATTTATTTTTTATATTATTGCATAACGAAATTAGTTAACTTAATTGTTATGTTATTTCATTTATTATTTAGGAGATAAGTTTATAGGACTTCATAATCACACACATGAATATAAAAACACACTTACTTTTTAGTTCTACTTACTTATTTAATTTATTATTATAAATCTGAGCATATGCATGGGATGGGAGAGGATTTCCTATTATTGGTATGATAAGTTGTAAGGGAAAAGAGGTACTTCTGTCTGGTAGGTCGGAGTTGGACGTGTAAATATAGCAAGCTAGTGATTTCAGGAGAATCAATAAGATTATGAATTATTTGGAAAAGGAAGAATTGATCTGATAATATTCACCTGTTTTCAGAGTGTCTAATTTATGAAATTGTGTTGAGTCCAAATAGTTAAAATTCAAATTAAACGTTTGAATCACGTTATGTTTGATATGTTGAGTGATATAATTAATTTTAATACTTCGAAAAGAACAAAAATAATTGTAGCGCCTTATTCTAAAACTCTTCTAAAGTGATTGTTCGTTTATTGATTTATTTATTTATTTATGGATGAAAAACTTAGGTGTATTTGGAAAGCTTCTTTGCGGTATTTTGTAACAAACCCTGATTTTTAACATGTAATTTTAATGCATTAAAGTTATTTTTACAAGAAGCCTTCTGTTCTGCATGTGGCTGACAAAGAATCTAGAAAAGGCATTAATTGAAATTATCCGAAACCCGTTTTAAGGGGTTTTGTAATTAGGCGCTACATATGAAAATAGACGCTCATTTGACCTAATATTTTTTCTATGAATAAGAATCTCAACTTGATAGAAACTTGAAAATAATATGACGGGGCTCTTCTGAAGATAGAACAACTATATCTTGAACGCTGTTGTATAACATTGTCGCTTCGTCAATTATTTGACGTTTGATAGATATCTTGAAATTTCTCATAGAAACTTTGCACGTACTATGATATTGTTATAATTCTATTCATATGCGAAGCAAAGTTATAAAAACGTGCCCTCATTTTTTTTTAAGTTGCTTGTTTATTGATAATTTTTCAGGAATAATGATATGCTATGATAATTTCACTAATAATGATATGCGATAATGATATGATATGCATAAATAATTCAGTTTCAGTATCAAATCGAATTTTGCAATTACAGTTTTTTTGTTAGTTTTTTTCTGATTTCCAGCCAATTTCGTTATTTGATCAGAATTAATGATAAAATTACAGTGGGTAATATTTTTATGCAGTACCTACAGGTTAGTTGTTAGGTTAGTCATAAAATTTTAAAGTGCTACCCCAACAAACGGACCGGCTTTTGTGACTTACTGTTCATCATAACAAGACCACGTCATAAAGTTCGTGATCACAACGCCTACGATCCGTGTTCGTAGATAGCTCACATGTTCATAGTTTGTGACTGTCTGTTCATCATAAGACCACGCCATAAAGTTCGTGATCACAACGCCTACGATCCGTGTTCGTAGATAGCTCACATGTTCATAGTTTGTGACTGTCTGTTCATCATAAGACCACGCCATAAAGTTCGTGATCATAACGCCTACGTCATACTCGTATGTGTTCGTATATACACGTTCGTATACATTTTCGTAGACAGCTCCAAAAATTCTTCTTAGGATCTTCCTTTCAAAAACACGAGTACCTACTGAGGAACTAAATCGGAGTAGCTTGTTGGTCTTGTGGTTAGGACACTAGCTTCGTGATCCAAAGGTCGCGGGTTCGAACCTTACTCCAGACTAGCAATTTAGTCCTATTTTAATAGCACAATCGTTTAGTTTAATTTGAAAATAGTAAGAATATTGACGTGACACGTATTCCGTGTTCGCATCTCTATTTAAAAAAAAATGATGATCAAAAATAAAGAATACGCTTAAAGAAAATTTCTGTAATGCTGTTCTTTGATTATTAACTATATTCGTAATCAATTAAGGATAAATTATAGAAGTTTCATAGAGAAGAAGTTAATTTATATACGAGAAAAGTGGATGGAAGTCTCTTATACGATGGAACAGGGCTTACAACCTGTATGAGCTGGCTTAAGTGATCACTCTACAGAGTGCAATATCCACACATTATCAAATTTTGAAAGTTCTATACATATATGTTCGAAACAAGAACGTTTCATATATTACATGGTCTCTGCTAGAGTAATCTGTTGATTTTTTTCTCATTATCAAGTTAGTGTATACAGCTTTCGTAACTAGTAATGATACCTCAATAGTTTTTTAGCAATAATTTTTATAAATATTGACCGTATTATTTGTATGTATCTACTTGTATTTTTTATTAATTACAAATTCAGAAAAACCATGATTATTCAGACATATAGATGTCTGAATTATCATGGTTTTTCTGAATTTTCAAATCATTTATTAGAAAATGATCACGGTTTTGATAAAAATTTAGGACTTTCTATTTTACACATAAATAATTTTTGTCTGAAATTGAATAATTTAGAATCATTAAAAATTAGTAAAGCATGTCAAATATTATTAATAATCAATTAAATTTCACTACTAGCCCAATTCTAATTTTTTTTCCAATAATTGTGAATAATCAGGAACTCCAGCAATTATATTTAAAAATAATTTTTCAAATAATTTAGATTTTTTTTATTTTATTTATTTTGACATTTGTAAAACACCCTGACGATGGAAAGGTTTTTCCGAAACATGTAGGTGTAATCAATAAAAAATACGAGTAGATACATACAAATACTACAATCAATATTTAATAATGTCAATCTACAATGCTGCCGAATCAACTGGAACAATAATAATTTCTATAATCTATCCTTAATTAATTAATCATCCTCTGGGGACAAAATCCAGTAACTGTGTTCTTAGAACATACTTTCATGTAAAATGTTGTTTATTTCCGTAACGACTGGAATAAAAATTGAATTAAACAAAATATCCTATTGACAGTTTGAGCATATTCGCGGTGGCGGAGTGAAATCACGTATTGCGCAACGGACCGCTACATGGTTTCGGGTTCGATTTCGGCGTGATCGAAAGTGAATACTAGACAACGCGAGGAAGAAAGTTGTGCAGGACCGCCGCCATTGCGCCACGCGGGATCATCTCTGATTCACGGCTCGTGCGCGCATTCTTCGTTTGGTTGACGCCATTTTACCCAAACTGTGAACTTCAACATGCAAATGATATCGACAGGACATAACGTGTGCATTTCTTAATACGAGAACTTTTTTTGTTTTCGTAATATAATTGATTAATAGTTGTGATTTAAAGTTAGTTTTAATATTTCCATCATCATCATCATCATCATTCTTGGCACTACAACCCTTGGTGGGTCTTGGCCCTCTTAATATTTCTATATTATTATATAATTGGCCTTATTAATATTTCGATATTACAGGGTTATTTGTAAAACATTAATAACCTCGCAGGACTATACTCCTGCCTTGATTATGAGTCGAAAATGTTCAAGCTATCATGACCTAATATCAATAGTTGTTGAGATACGTGACATCAAAGTTTGCATTTTTTTTCAATATTTCCGACTTATTCTTTTTAAACATTGGACTATCATTACGGTAACTAATATCAATTACGAAAAAATCATTTGTTTTAATACAAGTTAAATAAAATGATTAAAACCCTGAAAAAATTCCAATTGGAAAACATTCAAATTCGAAGGTTTTTATTTTTTATTTGACTTGTATTAAAGGGAATGAATTTTTCATACTCGATATAAGTTACTGTAATGATAGTCCAACGTTCAACAAAAAATAAGTCAGAAATATTGAAAAAAAATGCAAACTTTGATGTCACATATCTCCATAACGATTGATATTAGGTCATGATAGCTTGAACATTTTCGACTTATAATCAAGGCAGGAGTACAGTCCTGCGAGGTTATTAACGTTTTACAAATAACCCTGTATAAAGGAAACAAGAATTTTGACTCCAGAGGGAAAAACCTTCACAATCAATAATTATACTATTGAAATAGTAGATGAATGTACACCGTATATCTGGGACTCGCGATAAAAATGGACAAATTTGATACAAAAACAAACAGCAGAATTGCCAAGACGAATAGTAATGAGCTGTGCTGCTTTTGGCACATTCAAACATATTTTCGAAAATACAGATCCCAATTATGCATACTCCTAGTGATGACATATGGAATGGAGACGATAAACCTTACAAAGAAAAATGTAGAAAATCTCAAATGCACGTAAAGATCCATGTAGGTAAGAATAAGGAATGATCGTTTAACGAAACTAAAATAACAATGGGCAGGGCATATTGCAAGGCAGGACGCCACAAGATGGTCTCCCAGAGTTCTGAGGTGGAGACCTTGGGAGAATAATCGTATTCAATTGTATCCTAACGAAGGGGACATGGGCTCTGAAACATGTTGATATTTTCAATACAAAAATGGCGAAAACTAAATTTATTTTATTAATTATACATATATTTAAGTTTTTTTACAACTCGTTTCACATGTGTGTTGTAATTATCACTAGCGGCACCGGCGTCCTAAGCTTTTTCGTTCCCCTAATCAATAAGATCTTTGAATCTCATAACATTTATATGAAGGTTAGGAATAATTTGGATAAAACTCTTGTCTGGAGTGTGCTGTTGTATGGCAGCGAAACAGGACCATCGGCCAGAGCATGTCCGGGAGGCTAGCGGCCTTCGAGATGTGGTGCTACAGGCGCATGGCAAATATACATTGGTCAGAACACATCCGAAACGACGAGGTATTGAGCAGGGTGGGCGAAAAGAGGCGGCTTCTGAACAGAATCGCCCTACAGCGAGCGAATTCGATAGGCCATAATATAAGGCATCCAGGCCTGCTTTTTACCAGTTAGGTTAGGTTAGGTTAGAAAAGAAGAGGCTGGCAGGTGACAGAGAGGAGTGGAGGGATCGAGTACCTGGTGCAGACTAATCCTAGGATGTCACTATGAGGTATCTATATTTCTGATTGGAATTTTTGGACAAACTCAAAATATCCTAAATTCCGAGTCAAAATTGAACGTACCGATTCCAATGATTACCTTCACGTCGCGCGTCGTTCGCAAGTTCTCGAACTGTGATATGACGATCTTGTATGACCGAAGTCCACACTTGGCCAATCGCATTGTTGTTTCGGCTTGTTAAGGGCCAATCGGGACGCGGATCAACTGCTTATACCACTCCGTTATCCGTGAGCGTTATAGCGTCGTCACTGAAAGTCCAGCTTTTGACATAATTCAATGCAATACCGCAGTCCAAGTCGTTCTGTTATTTCACAACAATTACCACACTTCTTCACTCAGAGCTGACTACCAGCTATTGACGCTTTCGGCGGAAAAAATGTAGGTTAAATATTAAAAATATTCTTAGATTTTCACGGCCGTTCCAAATATTCTGTGTATAGTTTTCTGGGATATTCTGCCGTGTGTATGTGACCTCTCTGGCCAACGTTTCGGATCCCATTGCGGGGTCCATCATCAGCCCTGATCCGAAACGTTGGCCAGAAAGGTCACATATACGCGGCAGAATATCCCAGAAAACTATACACAGAAGGTTCAATATTGCATATTTTGGATGTAAATATTACAACAAAAAATTGAGCTAATGAAAGTACAAATCGACGGTCCCTACGTATACATCGAAATGTAAATCGAAAAAATGAATCTGCAAAAATTCGATTTTCATTTTAGTATCTTACACCATCTGTTTTACTCTATATTTTTAGATTATGTTAAAAAAGTTTCATTTTCCTTTAATATGTGCTTTGTTTGAAACGTAAATTAACGTTTTTCAATATTGTCCGAAAATATAGATAAGAGTAAATTATGTGATTTAAGATTCGACAGTATACGTATGGACCGTCGAAATATGTTGCCTGTGCAACAGCAAGAAATGTACCTAATATCGTCCAAAACCGTACATTTAAAAGATGCAATCAGATAATGATGCAATTAAGTAGGCTGCAATCCAATATCAATAGACAGGAGACTGTCCAAAAAACGTCTAAAACGTGATTTTCTTTTCATTTAGAATCAGACAATTTTATATAGAGTTGGTGAATACCAGAAAATAATATTCTCGAGTCAGTTCACGGCGATTTCGCTATTGTGATTCACTCCTTTCTTTTCCTGGCTTCCGGAGACAAGCGTGTTTTTGCTTCATCAAATACTTGGATTCATTTTAACCGGTATACATTTCCAATTCAATTTGCAGACAATTGTTTTATACTTTTAAATTTTTTATGATAAGCCTTTAGCGTACCTACGTGACAAATATCAGGTATCAAGATTGATATTATGATAATAATATTTTCGAGTAGGTGCTATAAATGAAAAAAAAAATTTTGGTTACACCGAGAGCACATACAACTATTTATAGTTGGATAAAATTAAACAAAAAAATCTTGAATACGTTAAGAACTTTCCGTATCAATGTTTATCACCATCACACTTACATATGTATATCATATAGAGCAACAGTCCCTCTTATTTTAAGATTGTAATAATGTAATATTTTATGATTTATTTATAACGATTACAACATTTTACCATCTTCAGTAATGTTACTAATACTAAACTTAAGATTAAAGGACGACGTGAAGAGTAGGGGGATGTTAGAGCCGGGTGGGTGTAGGGGCGTGGTTATTAAGCACAGAAGAGAGGCTGTAATAGAAGGTGTTTGAATATCAATTACATTTTTTGTTACAATTAATCGCGAAGTTTTCTAAGATATCTAGTTTCTTTCATTTTTTACAAATGTGTATTAATTCTACGCTATAACTGTCGAAACGATGATCTTCAGTTATTGCGTTTATTATTGTTATAAATAACAAATAGTGTATACTTGTGAATAATTGTTATAAATAATAAATTATCACTTTATTGTTATTCAAGTTACACATGAAAATTTAAAAAAATAATATTTGTAATGGTTTAATTATTACTTTTTTTAAAAATCTTTTTTTGCTATTTTTTGTTTTTTGAACAAACCGGTTTTAGCCTAATATGATTCTATGATTCTTTTAAAACTAGACATTTATACAATTTTAGTACAGGGATGTTTAATAGTGTCAATATCATGAATGTGAATATGAATCACAATATCGAAATTATTTGAAAAAAATATATTAATATACATTAATGTCACCCACTATAATCATCTAACTTATATTGCAGCGTTCTAATTTATTTGGAATTTTTTGGAATTTGGAACATTTATATGGAATGTGTGGGATTGCACGAACCTCCCCACATTCTGGAATAAAGTTATATTTATTTATTTATTATTTATTTAATAACAAATGCACAACAAAATTTTACGTTATGTTGTAGGTACAAGAATAATTTTACCATAGTCAAAACAATAATAATGAATTAAACAAATTATTCAAATTATACAACCAATAATTACAAATAAATAAATATAAGGTCATGTGAATGAAACTTCCACTTGTTCACAGATGTCGTTTGAGTGAACCTTTAATAAATACCCCTTTTATAGATGAATACTGGAAATGAATTAAGCACTGAATGTTCATTTTAAGATACAAGGTAAAAAGTGAATATAGTCTTTTTCGCTCTTTATGTGCTATTTCACACACTTTTTCACTAATATATTCAACATGAATACACGCCGGTACCTCACGTGAGTTTGGCATTTAAAAAAACTACAAAATACTCATGTCGTTAAGTGTCTTATTTATAAAAAAATGACGCGGCACTTTTGCTATATGCATTGCCATATAACTAGAGATGTGACTTATCTAAGATACAAGTATTTGAAATACAGATACAAGATGCAAAATACGTATTTTCATCTTGTATCTGAAATACTTTTTTGAATATTCATCTTGTGTCTTGTATTTAGATACATTCTTTTGGTATTATAGTATTTTGTAAATACTAAGATTGCTAAGATCCTTTTTTACAATGATGTACCTATAATGAGACCTCATCGAAGAAAAATGAGCGACAAAATGTTTGATGAACTGGTTTTACTTAAGTTTCAATTAAAACCTTAAAAATATATTATTTTATATATTATTATCTTGTCACATTTGCGCGATCAACGCGATTTATTCGTAAATAATACACGTAAAAAATAAACTTAAATTTAATAAAATGTGTTTTCTTACAAAAGGATTTGGAAGATACGTATTTTGTATCTAGTATTTCAGATACCATTCCAGAAAGTTATTTGTATCTGGTATTTGATTTTATCGTATCTTGCATTTTGTATTCTAAAAACTTTGTATAGGGTATTTTGTACATCACTGCATATAACTAGGAAATTAACACAGATAGAAGTGCAGTACTTAATGTATTGGCGAAGGTACATAGTACTAATCTGTATACTTATCTTAACATTTTTATTTTTGGTAATTAGTGCATTATTACTTTCCAGTATTCAGATGTATACAGGGTTATTTATAAACCATTAATAACCTCGCAGGACTACATTCCTGCCTTGAATATGAGTCGAAAACGTTCAAACAGCCATGACCTTACAGCCATGCATTTTTTTTTCAATATTTCTGACTCATCTTTTTATGAACGTTGAAGTATCATTATAGTAACTTATATAGATTACGAAAAATTCTTTTATTTCAGTGCAAGTAAAATAAAATGATAAAAACCATGCAGAAGTTCCAATTATAATGTTTTCCAATTGGAATTGGAAGGTTTTTATTGTTTTATTTGGCTTGTATTAAAGGGAATGAATTTTTCATATTCGATATAAGTTACTGTAATGATAGTCATACGTTTAACAAAAAATAAATCAGATACATTGAATAAAAATGTCTCTGCATCATTCTTCAATATCTTAATTCTAGTAAACGATGTGTTTACTAGAATTAGAATTAGAACCAGGGAAGTTGTTTACTAGAATTAGAACCAGCGAAGTTGTGAGTTGTAAGACTAGTTGTAGGCTAACCGTTTCTTGAGGTACAATCATGGTACAATTTAGCATGCGTAGCACGCGCTTGTTTTCTATGGCAAGGTTATGCTTTCTTTCTCTCCAAAGAAGGTTAGCAGTGCCATAACGTCGCATAAGTCATAAGGACTGTTTCGCTGATATCATCACTGCACACTTGACACTGCCCTCCAACACATGTGTATGCTAGACACAATTATTATTAATAATAATAATAGTTGGATCATTTGTATAGCGCGGCTTGAGACCTATTACCAACAATTATTTTTTAACAATATACAGGGTGTCTCATAATTAGTAGCAAAAACTTTACATGTGGATTCCTGCTTTGATAATTAATGAGTCGAAAATGTTTAAGCAAACATAACCTAATATCAATATTTATGGAGGTGTTATCAAAGTTTGCATTTTTCTTCAATATTTCTGACCTTTTTTTGCAAAAAGTTGAACCATCATTACAGTAACTTATAACGATAATGAAAAATGTATTCGCTTTAATAAAAGTCGAATAAAATGATAAAAACCTTGCAAAAATTGGTTTTTATCATTTTATTTAAGTTTTATTGAAGAGAATGAAATTTTCATAATCGATATAGGTTGCTGAAATAATAGTTCAACTTTCTGCAAGAAAGAAGTCAGAAATATTGAAAAAAATGTAAACCTTGATATTGCATATCTCCATAACTATTGTTATTAAGGCATGGTTGCTTAGACATTTTCGACTCATTATCAAAGCAGTAATCTACCTATTAAGTTTTTGATAGCTAGCTAGCTACAAGACACCCTGTATATTATTTATAATGGCCGGTGGGTCGACCCAGATTAAGCTGGGAGAGACAACAAAAAAATATATTTCAAAACAGAATGGGTCTGGACTGGTTGATTCGAGCAGAAGCTGCGCAAGACAGGAGATCATGGAAGCACCTTGTCTAGTCTTTGGGCCCCCGATCTTACTAGGACAAGGGAAAGAAAATGATGAATTATGATATCGGTAATCGTAATTATTGTTGTGGCATGCGTACAAAGAAGAGATTTGTGTCTATTGACGCGTAAAGGACACCTCAGAGTTGAGAATTTCTACGTTACAAAGGCTTACCATAGAGGAAGGTTATGGAAGGTATCCACTCTCAGTTCACGAGGTGAACAGTAAACTTACACACTTAATTGCATCCCAATACGACGGTAGTACTGCATGTGTAAGAATCAATGAATCATTCACGCCATGGTTTGATATTACAAAAGGTGTCAAACAGGGTTGCGTAATGTCTCCATGGTTGTTCAACTTGTGGACAACAGATATGGACAATTGTGTGTAAATGAGCGATTTGATTGTATGCTGTTTTAGTAAGCAGGATGCATGGTGTATGCGAGGAAAGTGACTTTATTATGAATGTTAACAAGTCAAAAGTGATGGTATTCGAGAAGGAGAAAAGTTAAATAACGTGTAAAAGACTAGAAAATGAATGTTTGGAACGAGTAGATGAGTTTGCGTATTTGGGAAGTTTGGTCGATAGAAGAGGGAAGGCTGAAAAAGATATCGTAAAGAAGGTGACTGCAGGGAATAAGTTGAACTGTGCTTTGAGTGCAATAATTTTTAATATGAACATGTCAAGTAAGGCAAGAATTCTAGTACCAACACTGATGTACGGAAGGGACGCCTTAGGTTGGCAGGAGAGAAACGAAAGTAGACTAACGAATAGAATTAAAAATGAGTTTATCATGTGGTTTGGACATGCTGAGCGAATGAATGAGGAAAGAATGACGGTGCCAGAAAGAGAGGGTGGCCGCGGAAGACGTGACTTAACCAGATTAACCAGATACTGGAAGATAGTTCTGTTAGAAACCTCAGTAATCGTCGTATTTTATGAATGTGGATGAGGCGAAAGTTGTCTCAGGACACAAAAGTGTGACGCTCCGCTTACTCTCGCGGGAAAATGGTATGACGATAAATTGTTAACTAGTTAGTATTTTATATGTGGAATAGATGTACGTCGCAAAAGAAAATAAGTCTGAAATACTGAAAAAATCATATTTTGATATCGCTTATCTCCGTAACTGTCCAAGGTGTAAAGAATATTTTCTATTCAAAGTTGATTGAAGATAAAAATTCATCAGTAATAGATATGTAAAATTTAGAACATTTCATAATAAACACAATCACGCGATCATCCTAGATTTTTTAGGTCGATTTCTCTGTTATGAAACAGAGAACATAAAGGAACCCTAAACATATCGACTTTGGGAAGGCAGTCGCGTTTTAAAACATATAATTATAATAAAATACAAATAAAATGCATTTTTAATTATTGTTTTAAGGACAAGTGCAGTAATGTTGTACGGAGACACGCAACCTGATTACAAATACGAAATGTTTATCAATAGTAGGGACATTTAAATTCAAAATAAACTATTAGGTACTAGACGTTTGTAGGTATCACAAATCTGAGATTGGTAGGAAATATAATTATATATTTTAAAATTATTATATAATTATATATTATATATTTTCACTCCTCTGTTCATTAAAATAATGTACAAGTAATTCATTCCAAAGAAAATTTATTTTGATGTTTATAGTGACCAATAAATTTAACAATCACTCAATTAAATTTTTCATTTTATGAATTTAATAAAATTTTCAAATGGTACCGGTTTTATTAATTGATGGAATTTTGAATAATTAAATAAAGTAAAACATAACTAACCAAGTTTTACATAGCCCTCAGGTAAAAAAGGTTATTAGCGTACAAGTCTATATACCTATAAAAAATGGAGGAGCCTGTACCTACGCGAGGACCTTATTATGATAATTGATATTTATATATTGGTTAAAAATATATATTAATACGATAATACGATGTCTAGGTAGATGATAAATATAATTGGTAACACTTTAATGTATTTAAATTATTAATATTTATTTTTGAAGTGGTACAAATGTAATTATTGATTTGTGATAGCTAAAATAAGAGATAAATGTCATCGGATCGACGTTTCACGACGGTCTATTGTCGAATATGTACCTCAAGTTAGGAATTCAAGATACAGCATCAATATAGACAGGATTGAAAAAATACAGAATCGATTCCTGAATTATTCAAACTTTCGTAACTATCGAACTCAAACTAGTTTTACAGAGTCTTCCAACTTCATTAACATTGCACCCCCACTCATACATACGTACTCGAAGAGATACAAGCGACATCATTTTCCTACACAAAATAGCTAATTCAAAAGTAGATGGCACTCGAATGGATATTCGAGTGCCATCAAGATCAACCACAACTGACGTTATATTCAACCTCCGACACTGCAACACAAACTCTAAACAGAACTCATTGTTCTACAGAGCGTGATCACATTTTAACACACACTTCAGTGAACTCGACATTTTCAATACGACAACCACTAAGATCAATGCGTAATCCATTATGGCCTTCCTTTTAACTTTTATCACACCGATTTTATTCTTTATCCCATTTTCCCGTTACTCCACCACCCTTCCTCCCCTGTAAATCTATTTCCGTCTTCCTTCCCCCTCCTGGAAATAAATTTACCGTACTTCCTTAATTTATTAATGTATTTTTATATCTTTTTTTAAACTCTTCTTTCCGTTGATCTTTTTGTTGCATTTTTTACATAATTATGTCTTCTTATTCTGTTGTGTACGATAGAATAAGGTTAATCAAGGTTAATCAGGTGAATTAATATAATTGGCTCAATATTCTTATTACATCATATGTTTTATTTCTCAGTATCACATTAGCTGTTTGAATTCTAAATAAAATAAAATAAAATGGGCTTTCGAAGTTATCTCTACTATATGTAAAACTTAATTATATTCTTATCTTTTTTTGAGTTGGATATACGGAGTACGTATTGCATTAATATTCTTACTATTTTCAAACTAAGCTAAAAACCTGTGTTTTGAAAATAGGACTAAATTGCTGGCGTCCTGGAATGGGGCTCGAACCACCGATCATCAAATCACTGGCGAGCGCCATGACCGCTACAGCAACCAACTACTCAATTTTTATGTTTGTTATGCTATTGATTTATAATATCATTATGCACGCTGTAAACAAATGTGAATATAGATTTTTTTTAAATTTCCAGCGAGGGCATCGTGAAACTAATTACATAAATGGTTAGGGGAGGTTGGTAAAATTAATAAGTAATCACCATGGCCTACTACTGCATAAGCTTTGAAATACTGTTCGTTCTGCTTCGATACTTATGTTCTTATTGCAATGCGTATAGTTGTGTAGCAAAAATTATGTGCATGTTTCTTAATAAATAATTCCTCAAAAAAATTGCGATACTAATGTTTTGTTCACCACAAAAATGGAGGCCAATTACTTTAAAATAAAATCTACGCTTAAAAATGTTCCTTTCATAAACGTCCAGTGCACGTTCATTCTTCCTAGTTAGTACCCATTACCCGTGTCCCAGACACTTAGGTAAGCGCTGGTTTGATTAGATTTTGTGCACTAAATCTATTGTGTCCTAATTATGATAAATTACGTCTAAACAAAAAGTAATTATGTGCTTTTTTTTATATTTTCAAAAACTCTTTGTAAAATCACATTTCGATAGCCTCTACTTTTTGTAGTGGTCTAGGTTAGTGTCTGTGTTTCGGTTTCATAAAAAGCACTGAGAAGATAAAAAAAACATTTCTATTGCAGAATAGATCTGGCGCTTGCATTCACTCTAGAGTCGTACCTTTTCTCAAAATATTAATATACAGTTTCATTAAAACAATAAGGTATGAATGAAGCTATACCGTCAAAATTTTCGATAAAGAATTTGACATAATGCGCACTTGTCATCAGTATAAAAAAACAGCAATCTGTGTTCTTCATACATATTTTCATTTCAATTCATTTGTGTGTAGTGTAAATGCATAGATATAACGTGGAAACTTGGAATTGTTTGAGTTTAACACATTTTAACATAGAAATTAATATCCACTACAGTTATCGTCTAAAATTTACTTGCCAGCAGAAAAAATATAAATGATTTTAGAAATAATATATTTTGATTTTTTCTTGATCTTCTTCTTCTTCTCGTGCCCTGTCCGTTTACCGGACGTTGGCTATCATGTTGGCTATGCGGACTTTGTTTACTGCGGCCCGGAACAGCTTCACAGTAGACTGGCCAAACCACTGTCTCAAGTTTTTCAGCCATGAAGTCCTTCTTCCAGGGCCCCGACTTCCGGCAATCTTTCCCTGCATTACGAGATGCAAGATCTCGTATTTCTCTGGATGTCTCATCACGTGTCCTAGATATTGAAGTTTTCGTATTATTATTGTTTTAATAACTTCTTTTTCTTTATTAATCCGAGCCATAGCATCTTCATTCGTAACTCTGTCCATCCAGCTTATTTTGAGAATTCTTCTGTAGATCCACATCTCCAATGCCTCAAGTCGCCTTATCAGTTCTTCGGTAAGCGTCCATGCTTCCATTCCATAGAATAATACTGAAAACACGCAGCATCTGACCATTCGAATTCGTAATCCTAGGTTGAGATCATGACTGCAGAACATCTTTTTCATGCGGATAAAGGTTGCACGAGCTTGCTCTATGCGGCATTTGATTTCAACCGAAGGATCCCATCTTTTCTTGATGCGACTCTTATATTAAATAATATATATAATATTTCTGAAAAATAAAAAAATAACTGTATTTTAAAACAATCTGTACATCTCGATTATTTAACATATTTTATAAGATTTTGCTATTTCGTTTTCCATTCAATTTTATGTCATCTCTGTTCACTCTTTTGTGAATTGATGATTTAATCACTCTAACCCAGGTTCCCGTATTGGTGGAAACGTTCGATTTTCGTTTCTTTTTTCAGTGAAGTCGGCAATTTCATTAATACTAATGACCATGACCATAAATTTGTCTTAATTCAAACCGAATGATATTTATAATATTATATTTACTTATCAAGACTTACCTGCTCGTATTAACTCCAGGGATTTGAGTCACCCAGACAATATGAATGATGGACTTTCGGGACGGGAAAGGGTTAAAAATCCGATCAGCTGTTATTTTGCGGTGGCAGGTCCAAAAGCGTGGAACTCTTCGCCCTCCGTAATAAAGAACAGTGCAAAAACCCCTTTACAAAAAAAAATCGTTTACATACATAATAAGTTACATCGTATCAAAAAATCAAGATAATTTTTTTATAAAAATGGCACCATATAAAAAATCCAATTGTTATTATAATTTTAGAAATAGGCTAGATTTTGAAGAGCGAAAATAGAGAAGTAAGAAGATTAGTAGTTTTATTTATATATAATTTTTTTATTGTTCATCCAACAGAAAGACATAAATACATGGTAAGAAAACAATACAAAAAAATAGTTATATGTCTCCCACAATTATTATAGGACAACACAGATAAGACAATGATAGATAAAACAATTTGATATGAATGACAGATAAGACAATTTTACAAACTCTGTTAACGGATGGATGCTATAAAGTGAATTATGTGATACCTTTCAATTGCATCTTTGAAAAACATACATATTTTCACTTTACCAGCTAGCCCAGCCAGCAATAAAACGGCGCAGTGTATAAGGATGTCAAAGCAATTAAACTTTTTATTTACAAGCAATGATCGCTTCACTTTAATTTTACTTTCTATCGAGTCGTAAATGATGCCTCGCATAGTCGATAGTCGTATTATAATACTCATGGTTTGCATACCATGAACCTTAGCTCGACACAAACTCCAACCTTCAAAATAAAGCGCATTTTTTGGCTTAGAAAATACATAATGTAACAAGGTGGTGGACTCACTAAATACTGACAACGATACGACCGAATTCAGCACGCACGCACACTATTCTGGAATCTACAGTCTCTCGTAATTCCACAAGAGCTCCGGAGGATCTAGAAAGTCGGTGTTATCTATAAAAACAAGGGAAGACATCCCAGCGATAGAACCGTATTGCAAATATGCCAGCATATTGATGCTGCTTGAAAATTTTCGACTCATAATCAAGGCAGGAATATAGTCCTGCGAGGTTATTAATGTTTTATAAATAACCCTGTATTTTGTATTTTATTTTATTTAATTTAGTACAAACACAGTCATTACATGCCCATACATTTTATGTATGATGGTACATGGTATAATGGTTACATTATTATGATAAAATAGGTGTAACATACAAGGAGGTCGTTTTTTCTGTTGCATCAACGATCGAATTGTCAATTGCAATAAAATGTTATTTTTGAATTTTGATTCGCCATCTGAAAATACGTCTATATTGAATCTATGAAGAATATTATACCTTGTAATGAGTCACGGTAATGGAGAGAAGTATCCGATGTTCACACTAAAAAATTGATATTATATTTTATAATTTATTTATATATGCAGAATATAGAAAGCAGCAGATTCTATTTTGACTGCTTAATCTCAAAAACTGAATGCCCAAAATGCTAACGATCTCATGTATCTTGCAGAACTGTAACTTAGTCGCCAATCTTTGACAGGAGGTGCCACAAAAGTAAAAGAATATCCTTTTTTCAAATAAACATTTTAACCATCTGAAATTTTGTCATCGATGGGAAATATTAATTAAAATTAATAATAAACTATTTTATCAACATCACTAGATTCTCGATCCCTGTATTTAACGTCGAGATTTGAAATTCACAAATGCTGCCAACATTTCTTATTTTGAAAATAAGTCATTGGCACCGCACAATTTAAAGCCAAAACACAAGAATGTGTTTTAAAGTATACTAGCTATAACCCGTCAAAAATAACGTACTTATATTTCAGCCCCCAGTTAAGGCTGTGAGAACAGCGCTATCTACAGTAGCGTAGCGTCTTGATAACTTTAGCATAATGCTAACGTTATCAAGACGCAAAATAGAGAATTATGCTTTTTTTGTTTCTTATACCTCAAGCCATCTGGTAGCGTTAGTGACGTACATTGTTCCACAGAGAATTATATATTTTTTACTTTATTATTAATACCAATTACATGTGCGATATCATAATGTACGCGCTTATTAGTTTTAATTTTCATAAACTGAAATATTAAAAAAAAAAAAATTCAGAGTATTTTATTAAAAAAAAACCAAGTCAATATTTTCATTTTATTTAATAACAGTTTTGGAATCATATTTATTTTGAAAAAGGAATGAGATCAGGTCTTGGATAGGAAGTTACGGACGGACAAAACAAAACAATGCGTATATTTTGAAATGCAATAGAAAAACACGGAAAGAAAAACATCAAATGACCTAAAATTAGAATCAGTAAACCAGAGAATAAAATATAACGTTTTGGTACAAATATTTAAAATACATGGATTACTGCCCAAATACTTTAATAATACGGTGAAACTAAATAAGGGTTTTCATTCATACAATACAAGAGGCGGCGACAGTATAAGACTTCAGAAGAAAAACAAAAACAAAATTGTTCGATGTACAAAGAATTTAAAATCTTCGACAGCCTACAGAAAACGATACAAAATAGAGTGAATATAAAGAAGTTTAAAGTGGAGTACAAGAAGTTTACTATTAAAAACTTTTTAATGACTAATGTTTATGTACTACAATATGTTTTTTAACGTAAAAAATGTATTAGCTTACTAACTAACTAACTAACCATCACGCCGTTTCTCTGCAGGGGTAGGCAGAGAGGATTGAACGCCACACTCTTCTATCCTGGCACACCACTTTTGCTTCGGCCACATTCATACATCTTCTCATACACGTTCTACGATTGTTGCGGCTTTTAACAGGGCCATCCTCAAATACTTGTAGTACCTGATCGTGCCAGGTCTTTCGCGGACGCCCTCTATTCCTGTTGCCTTCAACATTCGCCTCATATATTTTCTTAACCATCCTTTCCTCGTTCATACGTTCCACATGACCAAACCATCTCAGCACTCCTGCACTCATGCACCATCTCAGCACTCCTGCACTCATGCACCATCTCAGCACTCGTAAAATGTGGAACTAAGTAAATAGTGAAATAAATAAATATCACAGCATCTTCAGGGGTCTTTATTTTTTCTAACTGTCATAAAATAAGCCAAGACGCCGTAATGTTTGTATCATATTTTGCGTTTTTTCAAGAAGAAAAAGCTTTAGAAATAAGAACGTTATTATCTACTGCTTTGTTTCAGCCATTTTCTTTGTTGCAAGCATAATTTTTTCAGCGTTTTTCAGTGAAATTTTATAATAAATGATATTAATATACAGTATGTAACAGAATTAGCCACTTACAGATAGATTACAATATAGCAATACTTTACAGATAGATTCCTGTCTGAAAATGCAAACTTCGAAATCACACATCTTCATAACATTGATATCGAAATATTTTTGACCTATAATTAATGTAGGCAGGAACCGCATGTAAAGTAATCTAACATAATAATTTCGTTGTCTTTCCGTCTCTCCGTCCGTCCGTCTGTATGTCTGTCTGTCCCGTTACTTCGTGTAACGTCCGTAATTTCGTTCGAATTCACGCCTAAAAAACGAAATTAAACGGCCGGAGATGGGGCTCGAACCCCAGGCCAGCAAACCCGAAGGCGGCAACGATAGCGATGTTGCTATCGCCGAACCTGCATGACCCGTCGAAAATACAGTACATGTAGGACTTAGCAAAGACACGAAGCATTTCATGATCCGCATAATAGCCAGGGTTTAGAATAATACATTTAACTGCCGGCAGAAGAAATATATAAAAAAAATGTTCAAATATTATAATAAAAGTCATTATTACTTTTTCATAGGTGTCGGCTATAAATAAGTAAATACTTATTCTTTAGGAACCGGCATGTAAAAGTACCGTCATTTTTGACAAGTTCTGTTAAAATTTGTATAGATGGCTCCAGTTCTGCGAAGCCGAGTAGTAAATAAATAAATAAAATAACAAATTGTGTACATCTATAGGTACATTATTTCCTGATACGTAATACATTGTGGCTGTTACACAATACTTATATAAACATTTTCGTCGAATGATCTTGTTTTCGTGTGTAAAAATCTCTGCCGAATTTAAAACCGCGCGCATTCTCGAGCGATCGTGAGCATGCTTCGCGCCATAATCTATGGACGTAATGGCGACGCCGATCGCATTCCTGATTCAAACGAGGACGCGTTCGAATTTCAAATCGACTCTTAGTTTTACTATTGACCAACAGTTTCATATGTTCCGGTTCGCAAAGGAATGAAAAGGAGAAATTGAATGGATTTAAATGCGCGTGGGGCTCTGTTATAAATAAAAGTCGATCGATTATTGGTCGTCACATACTCCGAGTTCTTCTATTTGGATGTCACCGTGTTAAATCATCGCTTACAGGTGGAAAAAATGAAGTGGTTGTTACTGATCGTGAGTGCAATTATTCAGTTTAAATGTTGTTTCAAAAAATGATGTTATAGTGTTTAATTGTGGATCAAAAATATGTGTTATTTGGATATGCAATTAACGGAATTAAATTTAGTTTCAATCGTTAAAGTGAAATCAATGGATTAATAAATGGTTGCAGGACATTTTGAAACCATAGTTTTTAAAATTAAATTAAAATGAAAAATAGCAGAACTTGTAGGACATTGGGCATGACATTGGCTTCTTACATTGAGGGTTCCGGGTTTGATTCCCGCTGAGGTCACACTAAATCTTAGTGATTTCCTCAAGCCTGGATATCTTTGTATTTTTCTTGAGTAATTAGGCCTCATGGTCTGTTGAAGCGTTATAAAAATTAAGGAATTTATTATGAAGTATTGTTATTGCATTTTTGAATTATATGATATTTAAAACAAGAAAAAAATTATGGTTATTAAATATGGTTACTGTGGCGAACATTCTGGGGTCTATGGAAATATGAGCTGAAAATAAATATGATCACGTGTTTTAGCGTCTGGTTACTTTATAAATGCACCCCTTGCGTAGTACCTACATAACTTGTATCACATTATAAAATGTAAGTCAAAGGCCAAAATAGTGCTAAATTATTAGTGATTCTCGATAAACGTGTTGTCCCTCCCCCAAATGTTATAAAATATTGCTGCCTTTTTCGCTCTTTCTGAACATGTATTTTCTTGTCAGGCCACGGTGGGGTGCTTGGTGCTGACGGTGTGGGCCGACAAGTCCGCTGAGCTCAAGCCCACTAGACCTGATGCGGCCCTGGAGCCAGCAGCTCAAGCCGAAGAGCGAGACTCCAAGACTCAGCACAAGAGGGGAATCCTGGATCTCGCCGCGCACATAGGAAATCACAAGGCAAAGTCCCAACACAAAAGAGGGTTCTTAAGTCCAGTTCCATCATACGCACACGGACATGATATTCCTACCATCAGACATTCCATCCTGAAACCTTTCATCGTGAATTATCCTGTGCAATCGATCCCCATCGGAATCAAAATCCCGCTGAGGAACCCAGGGCTGATACACCTAAAGTATCCTGTTATTCCCGCTAATAAAATTCCGTTGCATCAAAGCAGCGGAAATCACCCACACTCGGTTAATGCAGGTTGGTCACAGAACTGTGGTCATGGTCAGGCTGTGCAGCCAGCAGTATTCCAAGTACCTAACAAGCCGATTATCCCAACCTCTTCCGCAAATATACCCGTCAACATTGTCCCAACCCCAGCAGTCACCGCTGTACTACCGCTTCCGAGACCACCAGTACCATTCTTGAGACCTCTTTTACCAATTCATCCTCCTGTATTTGGACCAGTCCCCTTCACCCCGATAGTGCCCGCTTCCAATCACTTTGTCCCTGCTCCCGCTCCCGCCCCAGTTTTTCATCCAGCCCCTGTTCCAGTCTTCAATCCTGCCGCTACTCCGGTCTTCCATCCTGCTCCAGTCGCTATCCCTATCCCTGCCCCGATCCCTGCTCCACTGGCGCCAGCTGTACTCAGACCTGGAAATTCCCTGCATACTTCTTATTTCGCTACGTATCCTCGATACCCCTTCGTTAATTCGCTTCCAATCTTAAGACCGCAAATCCCCGTGGTTGGACATCATATTGCTCCCGCAATCGCTCCTGCAATCGCACCTGCACATTTTCCACTGAATGTTGGTCGAATTCCAGTTGCTCGTCCTCCGTTGGTGTTCAATCAAATACCAGGACCTGTCAATTTTCCTGTCAACATCGGAAACATTCCACTGAATTTCGGCCACACCTCTGGTGCTGGTATTTTCCCAGCCCAAGGTACGGGTCAACCTCCTCTATTTTTACGACCTGGTGAGCAACTCCCCCCGCAAGCTTTTCTACCCGGAGGTTCAGCGCAGACTCCGTTGAGCACTGGTCAAACTCCCTTATTTTCGCAAAGGCCCGGTGAATTGTTCCCACCACAATTCTTTGTACCTGCTGCCGGGGGACAGACTCCACTAGGAACTGGTCAGCCGCCCTTATTTGGACAACAACCCGGAGAAAATTTCCCTCCTCAAGCTTTTACGCCCGAAGGTACTGGACAAACTCCACTGAGCACCGGTCAAACACCGAGTCAATTTATCCCACCTCAACCTTTTGCGCCTGCGGGTAGTGCGGAAACTCCAATAAGTCCCAGTCAACCTCCATTATTTTTGCCAAGACCCGATGAAAATTTTACCCCCCAAGGTTTTGGGCCAGCCCTCATTCCCGGATCTCAAGATCAAGGTCCAACCCAAAATCCTCATGACGTAAATAATAACGTTTGGATACCCATGGCTAATCCCACTCCTGAAAATGCTTTTCCAACAAATCAATATCCTTCACAATTTAACCCACAAGGCGAAACACCACAGGACCAACCGCAAGACGTAAACCCCGCCGAGTTACCCAACGACCACAACCAAGGTTACGTGTATCCACGGGGTAAGTATAATCAGGCTTTCCAAGACGGAAAGGAAATAGAGCAGAACCTACAACAACAAGCCCAGGAACAATTTTTGAAGGCGCAACAGTTCTTCAGTCAACAACAGCAACAGCCAGAACGACAACAGCAAGAAAGCGGTAATCAGGACGAATCTCAACAACAACAACAAGCCCAACAACAGTACTTGCAGGAGCAACAACAGCAATATTATAATCAACAACAGGGACAAGATTCAGAGATCCAACAGCAGCAATTACAGGAAGCGGAACTACAACAGCACTCTTATCAACAATTTTCCGAGGGCCAGCAACAGTTTATAAGTGCTCAACAGCAAGCGGCTGCCAATCCTCAGCACGAGCCACAGCTGCCCCAGACCCTGCCATCTCACCCCTTATCTGGAAGACCGATCAACCAAGCATTTCACGTAAACCACAGTCAAAGACAACGAAAGAGAAGACCTTCCAAAAATCAAGAAAATCAATACTGACAGAATTGAGCTACATGTTTTTATTAGATAGTTAATATAAATTATGATTAATTAAAATGTATATTGTATATAAGTAGTTATGCCTAGAAAATGTTTTAATTATTGCAAAACAAAAATATATGTGTTAAATAAGGTAATTAGCGGAATTCTTGCTATGTGTTATTTTATACTGGTTTCAGATAGAATTAACGAAATAGCTATCTGTGATTTATTTAAAGCGGTTCTTCGGTAGTCGAACAAAGATGTTGTTATGTCATGTAATTTATTTACTGATTAAAATTGTTACTGAAATATTACACCAACCGCATTTTTATTTTATTTCTCTTGTAGGTTGCAACTAAATTATATCATCTGTACATATGCAGAGTGTAACAGAGCTAGTCCACAATACTTTACAGATTCCTATATAAATTATTATGGTGGTCTAAGATGTAAAAACATCAATGTCCTAATATCAATGGAGATAAGCGACTTCAAGATTTCTATTTTTTTCGACTTTGAACGTTGAACTATCATTAAGGCGATCGTCTGGGCAATGCGAGCGTAATTCGCCACTTTTTTCATAACTTCTCTTGCATTTTGTATCACATGGATGGATGGGTATCAAACTAAAATGTATTCATTAGGTTTCATATATATTGAATACATAAACGACACAAACTAAATTATTAAATCAATTAATATATTACCTAATTAACGATATTTTAAAAATGAAGAAAATTGCTTCACTTTGTGTGTTTTATATAAGTGAATAGGCGACTTTGATAATTTCTCAATGAAATTACAAATCAAACGGTTATGTTTAATTTCTAAAAATTATTTTCAAATCATTCAGTTTTCTTGAAATGTTTCAATAGATACTGTTTTCAAAATATTATTTATTTTTCTGTTTGATTTTTTAACAGTTTTTAACCAGTTGAAAATTTTAACTTCCATAAATTAAAATTATTTTTAACTGAATACTATTTTTTTTTAGTATTTAGCTAATATTCCTGATTTCAGCTATTTAATGAAGGGACAGCGTATTTTGTCGTAAACACGTTGCATTTTTCTGTATTTTTAAAAGATGATTTGGTAATTTATTGATTGATTATTAAATAATATATTGTGTCGTTTTAAAACGAAACATTCAGAGAAGGCTTGGAGTGATTGACTGTTTAGTTTATTTCTCACCGGAGTTAGGCTCCGGGAGCAACTTAAGAACAAGTAGGAACAACAATATGTAAAGTAAATAATAGGAGGAACAAATAAACACTTGACGCACTTAACGCAGGTCGGCCAGGCGCTGTGGTAGAGACTCGATTAAAATCGTGGCATCGCTGTTTTGTCTCCCTGGAACGACTTCTTGTTCTTCTGTTGATTACGTTAACGTAAACAAATCGCTGGGCCGGCCGGCGGGTACATGCAATACCTCCAGGAGGTGTTGATACATGGCGCAGTGTCGGGCAGGTACCGCCAGAGAGAGAGAGAGAGAGAGAGAGAGAGAGAAAGAAAAATAATATTGCTTCAAAGAAAACTAAAAAAAAATAGATATCTCATTACCAACAGCGACATCTATACTGGTTCACGGGGATGACAAATGTTAACCTCAGATGGCGATAGTAAATAAAAGTCACATATGGAACATATATTCATACAACTTCAAAATATATAATATACAAATGTGATATATACATATATGTACTTTACACACTGGTATTCTAATAATTCGGAAGAATGTCATGTACAATGTTGCTTTAAAAACTTAAAAAAATAAATAAATGTCTCATTATCAATGGCGACATCTCTTTTGGATTATGGGAATGACAAAGTTTTCGACTGCAGGTGGCGGTAGTAGAAATAAAACTCACATACGGAACAAGGTTTGCAACATATATATGTATACAACTTCCAAAAATTTGATAGATGTGGTAGTCTATCATGGGTGGAATTGGGGAACGTAACATTTTTTTTATTATAAAGAAGCAAACACAAAATTAAATCACATCAATATTCTTACTATTTTCAAAGTAAGCTAAACGCTTGTGGTATGATAATATGACTAACTTGCTGGTCAGGAGTGAGATCTTAACCAAAAGATCGACAAGCTACTCTATTGTATAAAGTGATCACTTAAGCCAGCCGCACGATAGTAGGTAAGCCGTATAAACACCTAAAAAAGTCTTTCATACTTACTTTTCCATATAGATTGCTTCATATCTATGAGAGATTAAATATCTTGATTTATGTTTTACCTCTCGGGATAAAATCCAGTAAGCATTGCGTACTTGAAAAATTTGTAAATAAGTACCTACTCAAAATATTAAAAAATATATTTTTGACTTGTCATATTCAAAGACTAGGGGTGCGATTTTATTATAATATCTATACGCATTTGCCTTCAAATTTTATAGATATTATAATAAAATTAATAAAATAAAAAATACGATAAAAAAGCCTAATCAATTGAAATGTCTCGCTACATTTCCACGTGCACAATGTTTTGTCCTTGTCCTAACAATGTCCACACATTTTTGCGAAACTCTCAATGTTAGTACACTGAAAATCGGCTATCGATTAATCATAATATTATTTTTATGACGGCGACTTGCGAAACAGAACCTTACTTGGTTATTTCATTTGCTTAATCAGTTCGGCGCGATATTATTTAAAAAGTTAAGTTGAAAAACGGCGGATTTGCCAAGCTAACGTTGCGCCAGGCCCGCTGGACCGGAAACTGCAACGACGTGACGTAATGTCGCCCACCTAAGTGGGACAAGTTTAATACTATAATTCCAATTTAATATTTAGCCATTTTGTGGTCTCATATTTTCGGTTTATTATTTTCGCTGTGTCTGGTAAGAATTCTCACTGAGCCACTGTCCTGATGAGTTAAGGATTATACCACCTTCACATTTTCCAATAATGTTTTTTTTTGCTTTGTCTCTGAGATCCACTGAGAATATTTTGAGTCATCGCGCATTTAAAAATTTCAAAAAATGGCGCGGTAGGTGAATTTTATGATTTTGATGAATACTTTTTTTATACTTTAAGCTGTATTTTGCTATTATTTTGTGGTTATTCATTATGAATATAATTATAGCTAGACCGCATTCAAAAGAATGTGCGCAAAAAATGTTGTGACGATGCAAGAAATGAACACAAAATAAGTTTTTCTCGTAAGTAACCTTTTTTGAAACTAAAAAATGTGTATTCATTTGGAATATCATATTGAGGCTTGTAATACGGGCTTACCAGGCAACTTTCTCCCGCTTTATTCTTACCAAACAAAGTTAGGGAATGGTCTTTTGACTGTGGTCGACCTATAAATGAATTAACTTAGTTTATCACCACTTAATTTTTGATAAAAACCAAGCGGTTTTGGAAACGACGTTCCTTCGTCAGGGTATACTTAATACTCATTAATAATAGTATTAAGTATACCCTGACGAAAGAACGTTGTTTCCGAAACCGGTTGGTTTTTACCAAAAATTAAGTGGTGATAAACTAAGTTAATTAATTTAATTATATTCATGTCAACTGAAATCTCAGTGAATGGTTATATACTAACATAACAAATATATTGTTTTTTGTATTTTTATCGAAGGGTCTAAGAACGTTGTAGCAGCACTAACTTATTCTGTTATTCAGTGTTCTATCTGACTATGGCTTATAGCAAAGTTGACATTTTGCAGTTGTTTCAATTTTGATTTTGCGAAATAATTGCGTTTTGTTTCATCTAAATCATACGAGAATACACTTCTCCATCCAATCAAACTAAAGTCATCTACATGTCACCGTTCTCTCCCTTTTCATTTACTTAATTTAAATTATTTTCATACATCTGAAGTAGGATAAGTTTAATACAATAATTCCAAGTCTAATATTTTCGGTTTTATATTTTGGCTATGCCTGGTAATAATTCTCACTAAGTCGCGGTCCTGATGAGTTAAGAGGTTACACCACCTTCTCATTTCCAAAAAAATATTTTTTGCTTTATCTTATTGCTTCTGAGAATAATTTGAGTTACCACGTAAAATTCCTAAAATGGCGGTAGGTGAAATTGAAACTAATTTCAATTTTTAAGTCCACGTTTCACGGCCATGTTAGAAAGCTGACCACTTACTGAGTAACATTTTATCATTCTCTGCTGAAGTTTTAGGTTAGGTCATCATCGCAGAAGAAGGCCCTCATTTTATTAAATGCAGCACGTGCTATCTCTAGTCTGCATTTTACTTCAGTGTCTGGGGCAAGTGTTTGTGTTATGATGCTGCCGAAGTATTTCAATATTTATTCCATTTGATTGCAGGGATAAACCAGAAAAGTCAAGTCGCCCAAATGACATCCATTTTGTTTTAGCAACATTGATTGTCAAAGCCATCTCCTTTCCAGCCACATCGATCTGATCAATATAACTGTGTCGTCATCTTACCTGATGTTTAAAAATAGAAATAGAAACAAAAACATTAGTTATTTGAATGATTTATTTTGAATGAACAATTTGTTTTGATTATTTACGAAAATTTATGACAATCTAAAAAATACTCTCCTATACCTGAGGACACTTGCTGCGCTTGAGAATTTTTTTCAACACCGCAGGTCTTACGTACGCAATTCTAAGAAAACTGAGAGCACCGTTGAAATGATAATACTGTCGCTAAAACAAACATGGAAGTATCGTAAAATACGAGGATGTAGACCATGTTTAGACTTAATGCAGCAGAGAGACACCGTGGCCGAGCCCCAGGTAGGGTGAAGAGTACCCGAAGTGGGACACGGGGGCGATGGTCTTGGAGATGATCGGGGCGTGGTAAGGGGCGGCGTACCCCAGGGGGGCCGAGTACGCCACCTTGGGGATGAAGGCGGGGGCGTGGATGGCGGGGGCGGCGTACCCCAGGCCGTGGGAGTACCCCAGGCCGTGCGAGTACCCCAGCCCGTGGGAGTACCCCAGGTGGCCGGAGTAGGGCAGCCCGTACCCGTGGTAGGCGCCGGCCACGGGGACGCCGCCGTAAGGGTAGCCGAGGCCGAGGACTCCGCGTTTCTCCGTCTTCTTCTCCTCTTCAGCCGAGCAGATGGCCACGAGGACGAAGATGCACACCTGGAAGAAGAAATCAATTAACTAACGTCATTTTCCTGTGACTCGGTACTCTACAATAGCAGTGGAAGATTTTCTCTTCGTCAGGACAACCACTACACTAGCATGTAAATATCACTACACACTACACTATAGTAATATTTACACACCAACACTTTCACAAAATACTCTTCGTATACGTGTTACTTTAACATGCATGTTAGCCTTTGATTAGAGTAACACGCATGCGAAGAGTATTTTGTGAAGGTGTTGGTGTGTAAATATTACTATAGTTTAGTGTGTAGTGATATTTACATGCTAGCGTAGTGGCTCTCCTTAAAATAAAAAAGCCCTTTTATTTTAACGGGATACTATGTAACCTCTGTCTACCTGAAAGTCCATTTTAAATGTTGGTGAAAGAATTTTTGAGATCGGATAAGTAGTTTTGGAGTACCTCGTACCTTCTACATCCAAACTTACAAACTTTACCTCTTTATATATTAGTATAGATTCCAAGCGAAAGACAAAGAAAGTTGCACACAGGTCTTCTGTCATTAGTTTGCTTTTCTTAAAAATCTTGTATTATTCACAATAATACAATATTGTACACTTCATCAATATTAAGGTAGTGAAGTTTGACAGGTATCATCAATTTAATTAAACAATTGAGAACGTCTATTTTGTTTTGAAAGATAATTATTTTTTTGTTATAATCCGAGAAATAATCGGCCGTATTCGGAAAATAGCAATATTGCCTTTTCTGTATCATGACAGTTATTGTATAATATTGCAATGTCGCCAATTTTGACGTTTTAAGTTTGACAGGTTTGAAATTAACGAATTCAATCAATCAGAAAGCGCTTAAACATAAACAATCGTTAATTAACATAATTTGTGCACAGCTTAACGTTTGTTTATAAACATAATTTATTCATCCTTAACTTTTGTTTACGTTTTAGAGCTTTCTGATTGATTGAATTCATTAATTTCTAACCTGTCAAGCTTAAAACGTCAAAATTGGCGGCATTACAATGTTATACAATAATTATCAAGATACATAAATAGCAATATTGCAATTTTCAGAATACGGCCGAATGCACATGTTATCCGATGTTATTGATTCCCTCTCGCTCTAAAGCACGCATGATACGTACATTTGGGTCTGTTTTATTGTATCTATTGCGTTATCATAACATTGTAAACTTCGTCAATTTTGACGTGAATATTAAATAAAATGATTCATAATATTATTTTCAAAGTTGGTAGAAATCAGTTTACAAAGTACAAAGTTTCCAATTATTATAATCAATTAAAGCTACTACTAACATTGGCTTAACATTTCTCAAAGAAATTTTGAACGCAGGTAGGTACATAAATAAGAACGTCTTTTTTGACATACTGTATTATCACGATGTTATTATTCTTATGTTAATGTTATTCTTATGTTAATGATATTATTATTGTTATGTTAGAAAAAGGGGGGGGGGGGATACAATTCCTGAGAATAGGGGCGATTATCGATTAATTAAAAATATCCTTTAAATTTTCTGTTTTCATAGCCCTGTTTAGAACTCACGGCAGAAGAAATAACATTACTATATTGATACTGAAAAATTCATATTTTTATCGCTCGATTCCAGATTCAATTCGATTCGATGAAGAAAAATTTGAATTGGACCCGATAATTATTATTGCGTCAACTAAATTGAAAAAATATTTAAGTAATAGATAGAATATTTAAAACAATTCTAAAACTGCACATAAATTTGATGTCTTAATTATTTTAGTTGACAAATAAATTATCAGTTGAATTAAATCGATGCAAAGTAATTTATTCTCGGTACTATCACGCTATGTAATTTGAATCTTTAAACTGTGTCGCAATGAATGAAAGGCGAATCAGTATCGAATGTCAAACGAATCAATCGGCAATTGTATTTGGTTGAAAGATATTGAGATCTTTACCTCATTGTGTAGACGATCATACGAGGTAAAAACAGTTGTGCAAAATCATCTAGTGTCTGTTAGATGTTGTAATATTATTTATAATTGTCGTAAATGAGATGTTTTTTTAAAAGTATGTATAAAAAATTTAATTGAATTGAACGGTCACTCCTCTTCTCTGACAGGACATTCACTGCAAATGCATATTTCGGTGTTTTTTTTTACGAAAATGTGGGTTTTATTATTCATTAGACTGCAATTTTTTTAGAGCAATAACTTAGATAGAACCTTTGTTATTATATAAAAGTAATAAACTGGACATTATTTACAATATTTAATAAAACATAAGCATTAATTGACAGGCCGTGGCCAAAAAATCGTTTTTAGTGTCCCAGGCGGCGCTAATTTTTAATGAATATTTACATGTACGTATAATATGTTTTTTATACGTATAAAGTATATTTCATTATCTAGAATCCGTATTAAGGAAATTAGAAATATTCAATATTAATAAAGTTATAATGTTTTAAATTTGCAAGAAATTTTTACGTTTCTGTTGATTTTAAAATGCTTTTTATTTATATAAAGAGATGTTTTTAAACAGTATATTCTATTTATACCCGTAATATGAGGCTTTACTCACTTAAAAAAAGTTGTTTTTTTAAAAATAAAAACACCTTAATTGATATTTAAAAATAAAAATTCTAAAGTATGAATTGTGTTATGTATTAAATAATATATAAAATATATTATTTAAATAATAATAATAAAATATATTAAATGAATAATAATAATAAAATATATTATGCGTGCATATAAATATTCATTAAAAATTAGCGCCGCCTAAGACACTAAAAACGATTTTTTGGCCGCGGCCTGTCGATTAATGCTTATATTTTATTAATTATTATAAATAATGTTCAGTTTATTACTTTTATATAATAAAAAAGGTTCTATCTAAGTTATTGCCTTAAATAAATTGCAGTCTAGAGTATACATTCTGATGTAAATGAATAATAAAAACCCACATTGTCGAAAAAAGAAACGCCGAAATACGCATTTGCAGTGAATGTGCCGCCCTTGTATCAGTTTACTCCGCAAAGCATCTGAATATTTTTTTTATCTTGATTTAAAAATATTGTCTAGTACATTAAAAAGGTTTTGGTTGTGAATTACATGTCAGAATGCAAGACAACAAAGATACATACGTCGAAACAGCCACAAATATAACTAACTAACTAAATACTAACCACCATACCCTTTTCCTTTTACTACATATCATAGGGGTAGGAAGGGAGGACAGAGCGCCACACTCTTCTGAATTGACACACTGCACTTACGATTGGCTATCGCCCATTTTCCTGCTACTTTTCATAGGATTTCGTAATTTTTTGAAACTGGTAAAGGAAATGTTGCGCGCTACATGAATCATTTTTGAGCAATTCTTATAAAGATACGTCACCGTGTACGTGTTCGAGTTTGACACAATTATAAAGTTGACCGCCCTTAAGCCCTTAAATATTTCCAATTATAAACTTGAAGTGAAATTTTCACGAAAACGGCGCCATATAAAACTTCCATTTTTATTTATTATATAAAAGGTACATTCTAACATAGAAATAAAATATCAAAAATATACTTGCCTGTATAAAAAATAAAATGGACGTCAGAAAATATAAATATCGATTTATTTCTTCTTGAAGTGACTCAAATGTTAAATAATAACTAAATTTATTTTTAAATAATCTGTTTACCTCGTTTAAAAAAAATCATATCATAAAAGAATCAGATAGGAAGGTACCTATAAAAAAAACGCAAATATTGACGTCGTTTATCTCGTTGACTGATGATATTTTACACAAAGTGCAAAGAATATTTTCTTTTCAAAATTGACTGATGAAGACTCCCCAAAAGCTTTGCTACTAGCCACGTGACACGCTTAAAAAATATTTTATATTTATAAAGTGTGACCGACGTACAAACGGCAAAGATTATTTTAATGGTGATATTGTATTTAATAGTAAAATTTGCTAAATATAATGAGAGAAAAATAATTGTTATTTGTATTATTTAATTACTTACGAAGAATTTCATTTTTGAGTAGTTTGGATTCGGTTAAACGGAGTATGGAGCACTGAACTGCACTGAGCGAGTGACTTGGCCCACCAGAGGAAGCCAGGCCTTTATATACCAGGTTTAATTCTGCAGATCTAGAAAATATCGCATACGACCACACCCTTCGTACTTGTAGCTTGTAGGGAGACCAACGTGGGGCGGCGAACCTTTGGAGACAACATACTACCTGCTTTGAAACAAAATGTGCAAACCGTGTGGGTCTCTCTGGACTGCGCATCACTAGGCAATGAGTTGGGACAGTGCAAGGAAGAAGAAGAAGACCGCGCGATCTCGGACGTCAAGCGCAAAAAAGTGATGGTTATTAAGTAGTGGATGCCCAGGCTAAATTTGTTGAACTTACGAAAAAATTACACTTCCGAACGAGCTATCGAATTGGGTTCGTATGCATAGGATTAATCTATTTGTTTTCAGTTTCATAGTTTCATAGCGTTCTGGACAGGTCTGGTCTTGTGTTAATTACATTAATTGCATATGGCAACATGTCGTACCTCGTGGGACTATCATCTTTCAAAATGTCATGTTATTGATATGCAAAAGTAAAACTTTTTATTTTATTTTAAGTATTTAATAGCTGCTCTTTTTCCTTTCCTTCTTTTTTCTTTGTTATTTTAATTCTTTTTCTTTTTCTTCCTTTTTATCCATTTCATATTTTCTCTCGGTGTGCCTCAATATAACCTATATGTAATCTGTAATCTGTATGGCGGACCAGGTCTTGCACTAACAATCTGGTTACGCTAGGATAAACACATTATTATTATTAATGCTTACAATAGATAGACCTCTTTTCGTTTAAGAAAAGACGATCGAATTAGTATGTGTAAGCCGTGCGCACGATTGTTTCGTTGTATTGGTATTTGCATGTATATCTAAACACCAATACAAGGAAACAATGTGCCTCGTACGCACACCATACACATACTAATTCGATTATCTTTCTTAAATGGAAAGAGGTCTACCTACTACTTGATTTTAGAAAAATTAGAGAAAAAAATTTTAAACCCAATATCTCAGAATGCATAGGTATTTTGAAAGGCGATAGTTTTGCACTTAACTCTTATTATTTAATGATTCGTTCATTATTGAAAGTGACGTGATAAATATTTAATGTTTTTAATAGATAAAGATGGATACCTCCCAAAAACAATTCTGCAAAAACATTTTTCCACAATACACAATTCCTTAATCGTTGTATATGTACACAAGTGATTTGCGATTACATAGCTTTCCATAGTAATTTTGGCGAGTTTGCCCGTCGGGGGTGTAACTCAGTGGTAGAGTGTCTGCTTCGCATGCTGAAAGTCCTGGGTTCAAATCCCAGCTCCTCCAAAAAAAATTTTTTAATATGTATTTTAATTATTAATGTTTCAAATTAAAGCATATATTTTTTATTTTACACCTTACGTTAACTCAAATAGATCACATTCTAAACCATTTTGAATGTTACAAGTAAAATAAATATCCATGCCTAAAATGATTTTATGTCAGGTCTATCAATTGATTTTGTTAATATAACCATCATCAAAATAAATCATCCTCTATGTAACAATGCCCGTTAATATTGCAATAATGTTCGCCACAATCGTTAGATGGCGGTGTTTTCACAGCCTTAACTCGCTGTCGAAATGAAGCTAACGAAACCAAAGCTACCAGATGGCTCTGTTTACACGTAACACAAATATACAATGATTTTGTGATAAATTTATTTGTTGTCAAAGTTAAATTTTATTTAAAATTTATTGGAAAACTAAAAAAATAAGTAGAATTTCAGCATTTAGAGATCATAGGTCATTTAGATTAAGATCGTTAAGTTCATTCTTATTGCAATATGAATAATGCAAAAATAAATTGTTTACATTTTAAACAATTTATTATTTAAATATATTGTTTACATTTTAAGTGATTATGTAATATTTTTTGTTGTTGTGTTTCGATTAATTAATGTACAATAAATAACTAAAAGTTAAAACTAAAATTAAAACGCAAAAAGTTAAGTAATTTTTGACGGGTTACTAATAAGACTTAGACTCTCAATTGTTCGGAAAAAAAGAAAATTTTATTTACCTTTTACATTTTTTAACAAAATCTTTAAATACTCGACCTATAATTTTTTAAGATAATCTTTAAAACTAAAGAATGATTTTAATAAAACGGTAATGACAGAAGCTAAGGGCCGGTTGCATCAACATGATTAATAGTCGGGGAAAACGGGTTGTTCGATTGGTGGAAAATGCAAAAATCGATAGTTTAAACGAAACTTTGAACCAATTTGATGCAACCGTTCCTTACTCATATTAGATTTATTGGGCACGATGTTGAACATGATTATTTAATCTAAGTACCAACATACTTTGTAAAAATCTTTTGATAGCACGTATAAGTATATACTGTCTCCAGTGAATGGGACCCACCACTTTCCTATGGCCGTTCTATGAGCCGACAGCTCCCATATCGGCTCTACTCTTGCGTCACCAGGTTGAAATTTTCTTATTAAAGCCTTCCCCGTGCGGCGCCGTGTAAAGGGCGAACGCCGCAAGGTTCTGGCTGCAAAAACCCATTCACTGTCCACACCACCAAACACTTTATTATTATTATTATTATTTTTATTTATTTAAATCATAATTTTTTTTTACACGTAATTTTTTATTTATTTATTTAAATCATAAAAATACACAAGCATATATATAATAACAAAGCATAATATGCTGTATTTGTTATGCTTTGTTTTTATACTGTCTCCAGTTGGACGCAAAATATTAGAATCAATGATAATAATTTATTAATCCACATTATTAAAAAAAATCAACCTTCATGAATTTGGCGCTGGCCAGTTTCGGTAATACTATATGCATTCATCAGGATAGACGCACACTAACTGATCCACATATAAAGAAATTTATAATTATGTGTCGTAGGTATAAAATTAATTAGCATATTTTTATTTTATTTTATGGATCAATGAGCGCACGTCCGTCCTGATGGAGATTAGAAATTACCGGTGGACGTTAAATTAATTGAAAGTGACGGTTAAGGTAAACCTGTGTTAAGCACCCAGTTGTTGAACAAACGGACGAAATGTTGGTTAAAAGGTAATTCGAAGTTAGATTAACAGGACCAGGTGAAAGAGATGGCGCGGTCCTCGTAATGGTTGGCGACCAGCGCCAGGAGAGACATGAGGCGTAGCCCTTCCACGCGGATTCTGCACAATATTTATTGTTTTATCTCAACCCGATTCTGTTACTTCATATATTTGACAAGGGCCGGCTGCAGGACACAACTCTGCATCCCACTTCCTCAGCTTCAACACAATTTCGCAACAACACTATTATTTGTGAACACAATTCAATCTATGTATGACCGTAAAACTAATTTTGCATAGCTACTTTTTAGGACCCTGTGCAAAACAAAAGCAAAACTACCCAGCCCGCACCACCCCTTCTCCACGACAAAAATGTGCAATGCATTGAATGTCACACGTTTCAAATATTGCTACTAAACAAAAAAACTGACGGCACTATACAGTCTACCTCTATGCACAGAATATAAATTTGTTTAATGTTAAATTATTAATCACATATTAATAATTATAATTCTAGTCGATGCCCTTTATCAGCTGAAACTAATAGGTAAAGAAAAATAATTTTTGTCGAAATTGAACAATATATTTTATTGTATTAATAAAATGGATAATCACCAGGATATTTTGTAAAATTTTATAAATAGTTTAATAATCTATACCTATTATGATTGTACTAAATACGCATCAAGTAATGCGTTTTTTCCATTGCCAGCTTCAAAAATTAATTAATTCGTATGTTTTTTTTAGGAAACGAGATGTACCTACAGATTATTTTAAAGTACATTTAGATATTATTTAATGTCTATAAATATTATATGTATATTATTTAACATTCGAGTCACTTTAAGGCGAGATCACCGAAATTTTCATTATCTTACGTCAGTTTTATTTTTTCTGCGAGCAATTACATTTTTTACGTTTAATTTTTAGGTTAGAATATACGTTTGGTTGGTGTATCATAAATGTACCATACTCGAACGCATACACGATTGATCACGATTGCTTCAAAAACACAATATGCAGTGCTTGGTTTTGCCATTACCAGTTTCAAAAAATAAGCGTATCTTATGAAAAGCAGCAGGCAATGGGCGATAGTAAATCGCAAACACTAATAACCGCGCAGTGTCCAATAAAGTCGATAACCAATTGCAGACACCAGTGGCCGCACTGCCACCTCTAACGGCCGCGCAGCAGCCAATATAGTCATCCGCAGGGCCTAGCAGCAAGCAATCGGCGATAGCCGATTCGCCTTAATCGATAGCAATTTCATTTATTTGATTAATGTTTTTAATTTGATATCATTTGATTAGTTTGATATGGATGCCACTGTATCTTCATCAGGACGAATATACTTGGTGCGTCCCAACCAAGAATCAGTGGCAACGGTATTAAAGTTGGTTATGTTTAGATTTTACTGTAATCTCGATAGTTTATCTATTTACTAGAAATAAAGTATCAAGTATTCTACCGAGCCGGCCCTGCTCCCGGCCGAGTATTACAATCATTACCTCATGCGGTGGGCAATACGACAATGTACTTCGGGTTCCGAATATCGTGCATGTGGAGTACGCCCGAGGTAACGGCTAACAGTGAAGTATTTCTTAAGGACTCGGCGGTAGAATGCTCATAGTTTTTCTCAACAGGAATCAACTTAATAACACAACCTATCAAAAAGAATGGATTTTTGAGTTAAGTTAGCAGATTTATTCAGAATAAAGTGTCTATTCGCAACATGAAGAAAAAAATCCTCAGGAACTCTGGTGAAATAATCTAATACGTATCTCATGATTTCGAAGATAAAAAATTAAGGTTGTGTTATGTTGACGTGAGACGATGCGAGACGTTAGTGCGTACGGCGTATGCACCTAAGCGCAACCTTAGAACAACATGTTATCATCTGTAACTAATATAATCTTGATACAAATAATCAAAATTGACTTATTTGTATCAAGATTATATTGATATTTTTAAATCAATTTTTTTAACAAACATATTAAATTTTAGTAGATATAATATAGAAGGCTTTCAAAACAAAGTTCACCTCTCGATTATTATTGATATGATGTAAACATTACGTCATGTATAATAGCAAAAAAAAAATCAATAATCCAAATATTTAAAATTAAAAACAAATTAAATGCTAGAAGTGATTTTCGGTCTATGAGATTTAGAGATCAACTTAACATAGGAAAATTTAAATTTTATATAACCCAAAATCACTTTTGTTATCTAAATATTGAATTATTTAATAATATCTCTCTAAAAATCAGAAAAATAACAGATTAGAATAAATTTATATTTGAAATAAAAAAACATATACCTATACACTATACAGACATCTACTGTACACATCAATCTTCATTCAATCAAATCAATCAATCTTTATTTATTGCCATGAATTCAATCAAATCAACCATCTTTATTTATTGTCATGAATTCTGACCTATACTTCTCTATACACGGATCTCTGACATTTGTTTGTTTAAAACTTTATGTAAAAATAACCAATAAAGAATAAAATAATTTTTAAAAATTAAAGCTTCGTTAATTTACTTGTTGTGAGCAGAATAAACATTTTATGTAAATTTTAATTGGATGACTCCTCTCGCCTATCTCATATTACATAAAAATATCTAAATGCGTAACTATTCAGTTAAATATAATGAAATGCACACCGTGTTATAAGTGTGACTGTCTCGCGTTAGATTACATCCAGATAGGAACTTTATTTTAACAATCAAATTCGTTAGCAGTGCAAAGTTTCTGCAAAGCGCGACTGTCTATTTTCTATCCCACTTTACGTAAGCAAAGCCCTGCAGGTCGAATGTGATTATTTATGTCACTTCGTTAAATTCTAACCATAGAAAAATTATTATCTGTGTGGCGGTAAAATTTGACAGCCATTCATAATTGTTAAATTAGGTTATGTTGTGTATAAAAGCAATATGCGAAACGATATAACTCAATATATTCTACATGTACCCATAAGTAAATAATCATAAAAAGGACTCAAACATAAAATATTTTAAAAAGCATTGCATATATAGAAAACATTTTAATGGTTCGAAAAACTACTCATAAACTCAGTTAAATAAATCATCATCTTCATCCCCTTGTCCTAGTAGGGTCGGGGGAACAAAGACTTGACAATGTACTTCCATATTCCCATGTCTCGTGCTGCTTCCATGTGAGTTAACCAGTCCAGACCCATTCTGTTTTCAAACACATTTTGTTGTTGTTTCTTCCAGCTTAATCTGGGGCGACCCGCCGGAGTTGCCAACAGGATACTTCTTGGTGTTCGTTCCTCTGGCATTCTTAGCACATATCCAAGCCACGTCATTTGTGATTATTCTATATGTAGGAGTAGGGGCTCCATGCCAAGTGTGTGCCTTATGTCAGCATTTCTCACTCTCATCAGTGTGACTCCCGCTACCCTCCTTAGAAAACTTATGTCGGCAGCCTAGATCCTTGCTCGCACTCTCTCAATTATCTGGTATCCAAAGATGGCCATATATTAGGGTGGGTATAGATTTGTAAACAGTCAGTTTAGTCTTGACATTTAGCTGGGATTTTCTTACCACCGCACTATATACAGAACGTAGTACGCCGGCCGCAGCTTCGATTTTTCTATTCCACTTTCCTGGCTCCCGTCGCGTTGCTAGAAAATTCCACCCCAACGTATTTGAATTTTTCGACTTGCTTCAGCTGGGTCCCCTGTACACTGATCGAGCATTGCTCTTGGTCTTTAACCTCAGTTTTTGCTGTACTAATTAAATCTTCACCTCCACTTGAGTGCACTTTCTTTTCTCTTTTTCTCATGTTAAATAAATAAAGTAGACATATTCAAATACTTAGACATTAATGCTTATTTTTACAAAATTTAAATAGCATGACTGTAAATTAAATAATATTAAATATTAGTATTACAATTTGACATTAAGTATGTATAAATAACAATGTTAAAATATTAATAAACGCATTAACTTCAAAATAATCATATATATTTATATGATTATTTATTTGACTCAGTCTATTAGGGGGGTTGTTAAGGTAAAATTTATATGAAGAAATATATTATATACTAAGATTACATCCATGATAAACACTGGTTTGAAGAACACTGGTGTAAATTATTGGATATATCTGTTCATACATTACACTAGTTTATTAATTTACTTATCTAATCTCGAATTGAAGCGTGTTATGAAATTGGTATTGTATTCTGTATTACGTCAGCTGTCATGAATATCATTGAAAACTGATGATGACACTTTTAATTAATTTTAATAACATTACCACGCTGTTTGTGTGTCTGAGCGGAATCTTGTAATCGATATTTCACCCGATTACCAATGACCAATCGGGTTGACATTTTACATACATACGTATTCTCGATGACAATATATAAATCAATTATCATATTTACTAATTAATCAAATAATCATAATTAATTTCATACGGCAAATAATAATCTCACCAAAAGATGGCGCTAGTTTCCTAACGAAGTAAAAAAAAAAGTAGAAAATAACATTACATGTTTTTTTTAATCCACACATATTTAAATGTACTAAAAAGTAAAAAATAAATTTGCCTCACTCTCCAAATAAAAGCGTGGGCGCTTTCCCTCCATCAACAACATAATTCTGTAATCTATACCAATATCGTAAGCGCCCACCTTTTATTTGGAGAGTGAGGCAGACATTTTTTTGCCGAAAATTTATTTTTTAGTACATTTAAATATAAGTGTGGTAAAATAAAAAATTAATGTAAGTTTTTTATGTATGTTCTGAGATCACAGTTACTGGATTTTGTCCACAGAGAGATAATTATTAATCAGATAGATTATAGAAGTCCCACAGAGACGAAGCTATTTAAATGAGAAACGTATGTATTCTTAAGGATGGGGGAACCTTTTCAGGCATATACATACATTATTCCTAGAGAATTAAATATCTTTTTGCTTAGAGTTCTGCACCAAGTATTTAAACCTAAAATAATAATTGCGAAATATTGAATCTCGAGACAATGCCTCATGTAATAAAGGATCGTGATATTCGCTCACTTACAAGCGTCTTATTTACCATTTATTCTAGACAATGCAGGCATTTAATGGAACAGTATTCAATTATGGTTTGTTAAAATTAATTCAGTGGTGTCGTTGTCTGGTTGGCGCCCCAGAACTTTTCTTGAGACAAAATTACATTGAAAACCACCCAATTATCTTCAAACATTGTCTTGAAAAAAGTGAAACTTCATGAATTCATGGCTTTTTTAGCATGTTTTTATATATATATAGTACCTAATTTGAATGCTGTAGCATAAAGTAAAAGCATCAGCAATAACGAGCGACAGTTTGCCAATTCTGTCGTTAATTAGGAGCAACTCTTGTTAATGGAAATAATTTGGACAAATTACTTGATAATATAACAATCAGCTGTTTATTAATCCGTGATCCATCCCAAACTATTAAAACTAGGGCTCAGAATGAACCAGAGCAAACCGGAACTCCACGCCGCTTCGGTTCAAGGGATTCTGGCAAATATAGCTTCGGTTCTTCATTTTCTTTAAATTCTAATAACAGTTCTTTTTTGAAAATTTGGAATCAATAAAATTTATTAAAAGATCTAAAGATTAGTCAAAACAAATCTAATACATCTATCGAATTAATATAAATTATATATAAAATAATTTATATTAAATATGACTAAAATTTTGCATACTTATGCTTTAGGACCCGGCGATTAACATATGCGACATTTCCCCTCCTCTTTTACCATTTTCCCTTCCCCATGATATATTTTAGATGCAAATCTGTACCGTTCGACCGATCGGACTCAAAATTTGGAAACTTATTCTTTAGGACCCGGCGGGTAACATAAGGACACTTCACCTCTCCCCCTTTACCCTTTCCCATCCACCGATATATTTATAATGCAAATCTGTACCGATTTACCGATCGGATTCAAAATTTGGAAACTTATTCTTTAGAACCTGGCGGGTAACAGAGGCGACATTTTCCCCCTCCCCTTTTACCCTTTCCCCTCTCTCTGATATATTTTAAATTCAAATCTGTACCGTTTGACCGATCGGTTTGCTCAAAATTTGCAAACTTATTCTTTAGGACCAGTCAGGTAATATATGTGACATTTCCCCTTCCTCCTCTAACACATACACTCTCCCAGATACATTTTCTGTACAAATCTACACCGCTTCACCAATTGGACCCAAATTTGCGTACATAATCCCGACGGAAAAAATAGGCCACATTTCTCCCCTAGACATCCTATACATCCCAGCCTCGATTTTATGGAAACATTGCTTTAATTAGAGGTTTTTTAAAAAATAGAACCTTTGTTTCCCCCCCAATAATTTATTTTCAACTTAATCCTTAACCCGTGCAATGCCGGGTATGAACAGTTAGTCCTTTATATTTACATATACATAATTACGTTTTATTTTAATAATTATTACTTTATTTCTTACTTTTTCACTTGGCACCATGTCTTTCTTACTCTGTATGCCTTATTTCTTTATATATCTTATATATTATGTACCTGCATGTGATAATCTTATTATAATATCGCTTGTATCATAATTATAATATGTGTATACTTATATGGAATATGTGGGAATGCACCAACCTCCCCATTTACTGTTAAAAAGTTTAGTGTTATTATTATTGATAAATATTTAATTTCGATGTTTTTTTCAAAAAATATGTTCACATAAAAGTCCTTTATAGAGGTGTATGAAATCAATTTTTTTTTTATATTCCATATAAGTTATTGTAGTGATAATCTAACGTTTTACAGAAAATAAGTCGGAAATGAGATAAAAATAAAATAACAAAATAAAATAAATAAACAAAATAAAAATCATCTCTTTAGAGTGATTTTTTTCGATCCGAATTGATGGATGCTATTAAATAAAATTTAGTACAATTCCAGTACGTTTTTAGCACCACACTTCTGTGTATTCAAATGAAAAGAAGATGAAATACCGAAGGATTAGAACAGGTTTGTCAAAGTGAGTCATCAAATTAACAGGTGTGTTTGAACTTTACACTGGTTAATCAACCTTGTACGTAAAACCAAAGTAAGAGGCCTTAACGAAATAATATAACATCGGTATTGTTAAACAGATTGTATCAATATACAATATCAATATTCTGCAATGAATTTATTATACAAAAGTAATTTTATTTACTAATATATTTCTTACATTGTATTGTGGTCAGGCGTGCAACGTTTTCTCAAAGAAAAAACTGAATAGCACTTTTAATACCTTGAGAATGATTCAATGGATAATAGATTATATTGAGATAGTTCTTTGTTACAAGAACCTATATTATGCTAGTTGAAACGATAAAACAAAGGCATTAACTGAAGATTATTATTTAAATACAATTAGCAAATCTTTTCATTTCAAATTGTATTAAGTTGTTATGTTATGTATACCAAAGGATCTATACCAAAGGGTGTATTACGAATAATCTATTTTTCTATTTTTCTTTAGTCGAGCCTTTATTGAGGTCACTCTTATAATTCAAACATGTTTCAAAATATTGAAACATCCATAGTTAAAAAAAATATCTTCTTCCGGTGCACGGTTCTTATTAATTAAAGAAAATTATAATAACGTTGGTTTAAACATAATAATTTTACGCGAAAAAAATAAAGCAGTGTTGTAGCTAATTTAAATTTGACAATACCTAAAATCATCAATAAATATGGATCGAGGAATTTGGAATATCTTAGTCCCAAGCTGAAAAATAAATTACCTGTTCCATACGACACAGTACGCTTGCTCCCTATTTGGAGGAGGTAAATAATAAAATAATATAATGTATGAAACTTTTTTAATTCTTGTCAACAATTTAATTCTTGTACAAACTTTTATTCCCTTAACATTTAAACTAGATAATTTAACAGTTACTTTTTAATAAGTTATAAATTGTGTATTAAGTAGTTAATAAAATGGATTATGGGTTTAGCATATCATTTTATTTTGTAATTAAAAGTTTTGCTATAAAAAATAAAGTAAAGAATTATGTTTTAATATCGTTATATCACAATGAACTGTGGTTAAAAATTAATAAACATATTGATTAAAAATTAATATACATATAATATTGTGTCTGTATAAAGAGAGCGACTTTCGAAAGTGCAAATTGATCCGACAGGAACACGCCGCAATAATTATTCTCGTATCAGATTTTGATGGCGGATGCTGACTGATCTGATTTCAAACATGTACATGGTGATTCGAAATTAATACAAAGATGCCCCATTGGAAAAGAGATCTTGTTATCTTACAATAACTTTATTATAATTCGTAATCATGACGCAATAGGACAAAATGCTTTGGAGTAACCTAGTTAAATATTTTATATCTGCCAGAACACATTAATTCAAACAAATTTACATAGGTGTGCACTCTAAACGTAGATTTACAAATGTAAATATTTTTTTATTCTAATCTTCTAATCCCGAATAATACTAATTTCGAATGTACATCCGTAACTAGAATCCAATAGCTGAACTTATTCCGTTTTCAAAATAAGTATGTAGCTTCTGGTCTGTGTCTTCTGTGGTATTATGCCGTGTTTTTACGATCTTTCCGGCCGACATTTCGGATCCTATTGCAGGGTCCATCATCAGGGCTGATGTGTTGTTGTGGTTAGGTATTGGCTTGCAACACCGTGTCGAAAGCACGGTGAGAACGTTGTCAGTGTTGTGTTAAGTATTGGCTAGCAATACTGTGTCAAAAGCTTGGTGTTTCTGTATTACGTGGAAATACCGTGTCGGAGTCAGGTATTGTTTTATTTTGTGTATATGTTTCATCTGTTCTCTGATAACTATCTCTGCGGAATCTGCGACGAGATTAAAGTTAGGATAAAGGTTAGAAAACGAAGAAATAAAAAAGGAAAAAATAAAATGATATAATGTTTTAAACAATGTTATTGTATATCGTGCTAACCTAGACAAAGGATTGTCCTTGTGAAGGGGTAATATTATCATTAATAAATACTGTTATCATTAATAAATACTGTTATCATACAAAAGGCACAGAAATTTTCCTATAGCCTCTGTAATGTAATTATAGTTCAACGCTTTTGAAATATGTCAGAAATATTGAAAAAAATGCAAATTTTGATCTTGTACATCTCCATAACTATTAATATTAGGCCATGGTTTCTGAAACATTTCCGGCTCATAATCGCCTCTGACACATTGTCGCGGGTCGGGCTAGGGAGATAAATGAGAACACTGGAAATTAATAAGCGATTGATTAATTATTGATTTATTAATTATTAAATGGACAACGTCATTTAACACGAATTTAACTTAACGCTTTTCTTTAAATTACACTATTTCGTAATATATCACTCGTAAATGAACACTTTATTATCGCTAAGAACACTTTATTTATCACTTTCTAGAATATTCCGTTCAAACTATCGCACATTATTTGAATCGCCAGTTAGATACTGCACCCGATATCTGTTGCTTCGCAATTTCACATCTGAATACACCTGGCCGACGTCTCGCGACTTACTTCGCACTGAACGATCTGTCGTTTTGTGATCACGTTGGTTTCTAACCCTCGAGAAGATTCTTTTCCTTTCTAGTGTTTAGAAGGTTTCAGACGCTTCTACGTCGTTCCAGGCTTTTTAAGACGTTTCTCGAAGTTTGTAGATAATACGAGAGTGTGGTCTATGTCGTCATTGACATATTATTACGTCATTGATTATGTCCGTAATTTCTTTTGCCATTTCGTTACAGTATTGTGGACATGCTCTGTTACATCCTTTAGGTATTTTGGTGATCTGGCATCTACCTAATACATATAATCATCAATTAATTATCAATAATGTAATTAATAAGATTTTGTTATCACCCTGTGTTCGTCAGACACCACTAACTGTTAACAGTTTAAAAAGAACCACTTACAAAAGTATGTACTCTTTCGGCTGAAACTGCGATGGAAGTTACTACGAGGATATTACGTCAATTGCAGCGGCGTGATATATGCCGTGCTGGCGGTACTCGGGAGGTAACCTTACCTGTCTGAAGTACTACAGTCTACGCCGTGCGTTTGGTGCAAGACTCAGCATAATAAATGCCTAAGTCAAAATATGAATTTTTTTACTATTTTTAAAAATTAAAACGCACATGAGTAATTCACCGTAATGTTATTTATTTATTTGTATGCATAGCACCATTGAAAAAAATAATAGAAACAGACGGAAACAACCTCACAATATTAGAAAAATACACAAGGCAATCAAAATAACAATAACAAAGGCAGTACACATTTTAATATTACCCGACAAAATATATACAGCAATTAAATAAAACACTATATGAGACAAAAAAATAAGGCAACAAATCTATGAACAATCGACTATATTACACAGTAAAATATTTCTCTTGAAAGTAATCAAGCTGTCATGGAATATTCATTTATAAACTCACTGTATACCTTTTTCCATTTAAGAAATATATTCGAATTAGTATGCGTAAGCCGTGCGTACGATGCTTGTTTCATTGTGTTGATGTATAAGGGTAGGTGTAAACACCAACACAACGAAACAATGTGCCTCGTATGCACGGCTTACACATACTAATTCGATTGTCTTTTTAAATGGAAAGAGGTATACCTACTCATTGATAGATATGGCCGTTATTTTTGGTGCAACATGATTGTTTTGATTTTTATTAATGTTAACTTTTCAATACCTGCATATTAAGTTGATTGTCACGACAATAGTTAAAGAGGAGCAGTCCCTCAGATGTTTTTAATGCACATGATGACGAGAAAGACTGCCCCAGTCGAAACTATAGCACTGACGAAATAGCTAAACTTGCGTATATTACAAAGTTTAATTTAGCGTTAATTAAAATAATTAACCCACCGTTTTTTAACAATACATAATTACCATAAATCGATTTCTTAAATGATTAACTCAATCAGCGACCCTTGTAGTATAGTATAGTATTGGCTTCTCATATCGGAGGTTAAGGATTCGATTTCTGGTGAGGTAAATGATTTTCACAATCCTGGGTGTTTTGTAAAATTTTTCGCTACAGAAATCGAGCTTCGTGGCCTATAGTAGTGTTAAAAATAAGATCACAAAAGCATCACGCCGCTTACTGCGAAATTAATGGAGGGTCGCATTCTTTCACCCTGACTCATAACTCTCGACTTATTCACATCCATGTACCTATCTCTAATGCAAGCTCGTCTTGTCGGAACTTTTAATAGAATCATCTTCCAGTATCTGGTTTATTTGTTTATGCGACTTCAATGGACGTCCATTGTTTCTTGTACCTACCATTAGCACTCGTGTCGTTTAACATATTTTTCAATTCATCCCGGATGAGCCTCGAATATTTAATCTGATCTGAGTCGCTGAAAGAGATGATTCTCCTTCAGTATAGCGACTCAGAGTGCCATACGCTAGGTAGTACACTAACACTGACCACATCGCATAAGCTTCTGTGTATAGTAGTTTTCTGGGATATTCTGCCATGTATATGTGACCCCTATGGCCGACGTTTTGGTTCCCATTGTAGGGTGCATCATCAGGGCTGATGATGGACCCTGCAATGGAATCTGAAACGTCGGCCAGAGAGGTCACATATACACGGCAGAATATCCCAGAAAACTATACACAGAAGATTCTGAACGGCCGTGAAAACCTAAGGACATTTTTACATCGCATAAGCGATTATTTTTTCACCCCATTTATCATGGTAAATCAGCAGATTAATTTGTCATCAACACCATCATTATTATCAACAGCCTGCGCCCCTTCACTGCTAAATATAGACCTCCCCCAAAGATCGCCAATTCTCTCTGCCTTCTGATGTCATCGCTTCAACGATCTTGAGGATGGCCAACACTTATTCTACCCCTGCGAAGCCTCCACTCTTAGGACCTTCTTTCAACCCGTCTACGATCCCTCGCAGCATGATTTGATTTGTGATTAATTGATGATTCGCATATTTTTTTTGGGCACCTAAGTTCTCTAGCGAACTTGTTAATTCAGTACTTGATTTATCATTGCACTTTAGATAACTTAAATTTTTTTTTCCATTTCACGAGAAAAATCCCTACTATGATTACTTCATAACATGTTACTCCAATCATTAACTTCAGTTGCTCGTAATACTGCATTGCCACTATTAAAAATATTCGTAAATTTATCAAGTGGGTACATAGCCTAGTGATTCTGTGGTCGTAGTCACAAAATTAACCTACTTTCATAGCATGCTCGCTTAGCTAAGTTTAAAAATAATAATATTGATGTCGTTTGTATTTTGTGTATATTTATCCATTTAAAATAACATTTATGGTCTTAACCTATTATAATTCTGAGCCAATCTGTCTTAACTTTTGCATAACTTTACTTGCCTGGTTATTTACAGTTTTGTTAATTTTATTTATTAGCATAGTGTTAGGAACACGACAACACGTGAGATAGGACACGGATCAAGCATACATTGTTCATTTACACTTTGATATTATATCCTGTTTCTATGCTCTCTTTTCTTGTTTAGTATATAATTTGCAGTATTTTCGAGCCAACTGAAGAGAATCTGTTTTCAAGTCTTTACACATACACAGATGTTTCTTACTAGCTTGATTCATCAACAAAGCAAATTACCTACAATTACATCTGGATGAAGGCCTCCCCGAGTGCCTCCCACTTTTCTCTTTTCATTGCGTGACACGACGAAAGGTCCACGACAAAAGCCCCACCGAGTGATGGTATTTTAACCGGTGACACACTAACCGTTTTTTGAGATTTGTATCTGATTGGCATAAATGATTGGCAACTAATTTTTCGCAATTCAACGGGCAACCATCGGCATAATACAACAATTATAAGTTAGTTAACAATTATCGGTACAATCAAATACAAATCCCCAATAACTGTACCGAAAATAACCGGTTAAAATAACGGTTTGACCATCACTAGCCCCACGCGACATTACATCCATCGACATGATTGCAACAAACAAAATTTTAAAATGTTTTTTATTGTTTTATTCTTATGTTTTTTTAAGAGCTTTAAATAAATAAATGGATTAATAATGATGGTGAAATCATTGAATATATTCATTCACAAATTCTGTATATTCGTGCACTCGATCGGCTTAAAATCGGTAAAATAAGATATTTTTAAAACATTTTAAAATCGTTGAATGGTTTGGCAGTCATCTCGAGGTGAAATATTTTAATTTTAAGTAATTTTTTTATTTGAAATTTGTACGACACATAAAATTTGAGTTATTTAACACTTCTATGGTTTGAAGGAGAGCATTTCCTCTCATTAGCAGGTATAATTAAATTATAATACCTGGTGATGAGAGGGAATGCTGAAAGTGATAAATAATTTAAATATTGTGTGTAAATATTGTAAATTTTAAAATCATCCAAACCGTTCGAAATCCCTCGTGACTTTATTTTTAAACATTAGTAGAAATTAGAAATTAGTTTATTTCAAACTCATCTATTACTTACGTCATCCGAAGTTTACAAGTATTAAATTATAGTCGATATTCCGCTATAATGATATTTATTGATATTTGACAGGTGTCTTGGCATTTCTCACAGTAACGTAAAGAATAATAAAAGTACGTCACATAATTTTTTGTGCTGTTTTAATAATAACAATAACCAATTATAACAATCTTGTTAACCTGAGAATAGGAGAGAAAGTCTAATAGTTAAATTATAGGACTGATTGCCTTATGTAGGTGAGCAGGCGATAAAGATGTCTTGGGGAAGGTGAATGGCAGGATATGTACGTTAAAAGTGTGAGAGAAAATATAGGTAAAATATACCACAAAAGAACAGGGGAACGTAAAAGAAACAAAGGAAGAAAAATATCGGAAGAAAGGAGAAAAATAAAAATCTAACTTATAAATACTTAGGTCACCGTTTTGTTTTGAATGCACTCACCAAGGATTACTAATTTAGAATGTACTGAATTCGTGATTTAATAGGAAATAGAGCTCTATTCCTTCAGAAATCATGTTTCCAAATCAATACTAAAAACAAATATAATAATATTCTTGTAGTTTAATATCTAAAGTAAATATTATAGTAGTGTAAAAAGCATAGGCAGCAATATCCACTTCAACCAATCAACGCCGAAGGATATGTCACTTGACAGAATGGTTAATTCATACTAATGTGAGAGTGGTTGTCTATTATTATAGCAAAAACAGTAATATCCAATTATGTAAATAGCAAATATCCACAATTAAACACAGCAAGATCCATATCTAAAAGTTAAATACGTATTTATACTTGTACGGAGTACGTGCAAAAAAGGAAAAATGAGATGGCAATTGTTTTTAAAAACTTGTTCCCACTAAAACTCAGTTGTTTCAAGTTGTATTAAAATAAAAGTTCGTTTAAAGCATAGATTTTTACGGAAACCCATTGTTTGATTGGTGTAGAACGCAAAAATCTATGATTTAAACGAACTTTTACTTTAATCCACCTTGAAACAACCGGCCCTAAGATGTAGGTTTCTTAGATTCCAGAGAAAATTATTTGAGTAATTTTTTTGAGTAAATTTGACAGTTTTTTCATTTGTCTTAGTAACACCTCAGTGGTATATTCCTGTCTTTGGTTTTATACTCCTCTTTTGACGTAATCATTTATAATATTATATCACGTCTATAACGTAAATTATACTTTACAAAAGAATTAGGTTTCATCGCATTATTTCACATTTATGTAAGCAGTGGCGTAACCACCATGCAACGGTTGCTCCAGGCTCAGTCGTAAGGGGAGGGGCAAAATTATCAGAATCTTTCGTTTTATCAAAAGTTATTGTACGTTTATTACAGCAAACGTGACTTCATTTCCCTGCATTTTTATAAAATGCGACACTTATTTGCAAGTAGCACAAGCCTTTCCGTGATTGCACATATAAAAATGCATCGAGCGATAAGTTTTTATACCACATTTTGTTATAATTCACAAGAAATTTGCAACTTAAATTTATAATATCGGAAAGACTGTCTTTTGTTTCTTTTGTTTTTATATTGTTTTTTACAAACCTATTTAAACAGTGAATATTAAATTATACTTCGTATTTTTATGAGTTGAATAAAATTTTTCCATTATTTAAATATATACTTACATCGTAAACAGTTTAACTAAACCATGAAAACATCATGTCCATACTTTGTTCAATATACAAAATCTAAATTCAGTAATCAAATATACAATCATTAATTAAGATAAATAATAGAAATCTCACGGAGCTATTTATATGAGAAACGTGTATATAAGTCTCTTATATGATGGCCCAGGGCTTACAACCTGTGTGAGCTGGATTAAGAGATCACTCTACACAACGCAACGGTCACCAATTCCATCATAAGAACATCTAGACATTATCAAATTTTTGAAAGTTCTATATATGTATGTTCCAAATTGAAACCTTACGTATATTTGAAGGGACTGCGCCAGAGACATCTGTAGTCCTTCTCGTGAAATATTATTTAGTTGATAGAAAAAATATTTTTATATTTTAACCCGGTATACGCGAGTCTACCGTGGTATATATTTTACACAATATGGTGTCATGTAACTCCTTGTTGATAAAGTTTACGCAGACAAAATTCGTCATTAAATAAACCGCATCTGAACTGAAATACAGAGATGTCGGTTTATATGACAGTACTGATTGATAAATAGCCCAGAGTACACTACTTAATATACTAGACCAACCCTAAGGGCGTCCCCGTTCGTTGGCTGTGATATGATATGTAAATTTTGCGTTATATTTATTACGGTTGAACCAACAGGTGCAACCCAAGATTGATATCGTTGCAAGATACTTCAATAAAGCTTAATAAATTTATTATAAAACAGATTATCGCTGTTCAAACACACCACGATTTTATTGAAAATTGACTATTTATTTTGCATATCTGTACATTGTACACAGGTCTGGACTTTCTGTAGGGCTAGAGAGGCCATAGCCCAGAGGCTCCAAATTGGTATGGATTCCTGTATCCGGAAAATAAATATAAAAAAATAAGGTGGTCGCTGAGCCCATGGGTTTGTGGGACCAAAGTTATACCTACACCATTTTTCATTTCACTATTTTTTTGTTTCTGTTTTTTAGTTCAGTACACCTGCAAGACGAAACTCAAAAATAAGAATGCGACCTTTTTTGATATAAAAACTGTTCGAATCCAATATATTCGGCCGAATTCTGAAAATAGTTTCAATCAAATTAATTCAATTGTAAATAATAGTAATAATATTTAATGATCTCACCAAAAGATGGCGATTGTTTCTTACCGTTACAATTTTATTTTTAAAAAGTATAAAATTATATTACCTGAAATTTTTTTTAATCCACGCTTATATTTGAATGTAGGTACTAAAAAGTAAAAAATAATTTTTCTGCCAAAAAATTTTTGCCTCATTCTCCAAATAAAAGCTTGAGCGCTTTCCCTCCATCAACAGATATCTGTAATCTATATTAATATCGTAAGCGCCCACCTTTTATTTGGAGAGTGAGACAAAAAAATTTTGGCCGAAATTTTACTTTTTACTTTTTAGTAGATTTAAATATAAGTGTGTTTTTTATTTGTTGATTTTTTCCATTTAATATAATTTTTCAGAATATTTTTCAAATTCAACTTAACGCATGGGTAAGAGCGAGAATCATCTTGTATGTAATGTTAGCAAGTCGAAAGTGATAGTGAGAGTCAAATGAGTGACTAAGTGGGAAGTAATGGTAAATAATGAATGCTGAAACAAACAATTTTGTGTATTTGGGAAGTAAGTTTACTAGGATTGGCTGGCCTCGAAAGACATCGAAAGGAGGCTGACCGCGGATAATAAGGTAAACGGTACTCTGAATACTAATATGGACAATAAGGATTTTTGCCGTGTATATCTGACCTCTCTGGCCGTGATGAATATGTGTTGATGTTAAGGTTGAGTATTGACTTGCAATACCGTACCGAAATCCTAAACATATTCATCAAATCAGTCCTGATGATGATGGACCCTGCAATGGGATCCGAAACATCGGCCAGAGAGGTCAGATATACGCGACAGAATACGCCAGAAAATTACACACGGAAGATTCTGAACGGCCGCAAAAACCCGAGAACATTTTTAATAGGAATTAGTCACACGAAGCAAGATTAGCAAGAATCTAGTGGAAATGAAGACTTGAAAGTAGATTGAATGTGGTGGAAATACGGTCGCTTAGGCACATGTGTGAAAATCTTTGTTCAATAGAGTGAGTGTGAATAATAAAAAGGGATTGAGTGACAAACAAATTAACAGTTAATGTAATGCTGGCTGTAACGTAGTAGGTAGAATAAAGAAAGAGTAGATGAGATAGTTTGGACTTGTGGAACGTATGAGCGAGGAGAGGATGGTAAAGAACATATAGAGGCGAGCGTTGAACAGAAGAAACGTTGAAAAACCTGGCGTGGTCAGATAAACCAATTATTGGAGTATAGTCTTGTTGAAAGGTTCGGCACGCATGAGAGATTTATACATCTTATCATGCATTCGAAGAGCATGCGTGAGAAGATGTATGAATGTAAACGAGGCAAACGATACAGGATACAAGGGTATGGCGTTCAATACTCGTTTTTTTTGTTCTACAATATATGTAGGGTATAAAAAGCAAAGGCAGCCATATCTATAATGTACTAAATTCTAGATTTTATGTATCTATCTCTTCCAAAATCATGTTTCCTATAAATTTATAGGCTATGTTTCTTATAAAACCTCGAATTCAGTACATTAAAATTAGTTATGCTCGATGACAGCAATTTTTTTTTGTATATTGCTGCCTTCGATTTTATACCCCACATTTATCGTACTTGCACAGTATAAGTGTAGTTTTATAATGGCGCAAACAGAATGTTTAATTTGTTTTTAATTAGCAAGTAAAACATTTAGCTTTATTCTTTGCGCAATATTTTCAATACGCCAAAACACCTGACAAACGTTTAACCTGAATCAACTCTAATAACACTATATAATCGGAAATGATTATTTAAGAATGTAATCTTGTGAATATTTTGCTTTGGCAAATACTCGGTCAACTGCGAATAGTCAAACTGACATTCAATAGTAGTAATTACATAAAGTGATTACTAGGAGTTTAATTGAACTTGGGAATGTTGCCTGGCAGAAATTGAAAAAAAAAATTCTGTGAGGTTTTTATAATTATATTTGACTTGTGTTAAAGTGAATGAATTACAGAAGATAAGTCAAAAATATTGCAAAATTTGATTTCGCTTATCTTTGTAATTATTGATATTCAGACATTGCTGTTACGACATTTTCGACTCATAATTTTGGCTGGAATCTACTTATTAAGTATTGTGGACTAGCTCTGTTACACCCTTTATAGACACCTTCTTCTTCTTCTTCTTCCTTGCACTGTCCCAACTCGTTGCCCAGGTAGGCTGTTGGGGTCGACTCCTCGTTATTTCTCTCTAGGATTTTGTCATCCAGGAATTTTGTCTTCTTCAGGAGGACTGTCCTGAGGAAGAGATAGACATTTCCTGCTTTACCGTTTAGTCTAGTTGGTCTCCGGCTTATGTATAGACAGAATATAATTAAAATATTTTGGTAATAAAACCGAGTGTACGCGACATTCAATTCGTTGAGTCATTTAATAAAAAGGGATTTTCAAGTCAAGTTTCGATATCACTTTAAAAATCAAAATTACTAATCATAGTATATTGTAGCTGCGGCCGGCGTGCTAAGTTTTGTATATAATGTGGTGATAATCCGAAGCGAAAAAAATCCGAGCTAAGCGTCAAGACAAATCTGACTGACTGACCCCAATATACGGCCTTCTTTGGGGCCTATGGCCCCTTCGTCAGGATACAATTGTATACTAACAAAATAAAATTCAAAAATCGAAGAATAGACAATCAAAATATTAATAAAGTCATATATTTGAATGATTTTTAAATTTTATTTTATTAGTATACAATTGTATCCTGACGAAGGAGCCACAGGCCCTGAAACATGTTGATATTTTCTATACAAAAGTTGTGAAAACTAAGTTTATTTTATTAATTATATTAATCATGTCACCACAAAATTATTTTGCTATTTTTGAAAAATAAGATTAATTTATAAACAATCACAATAAAATGAAATAAATAAATAAATGTATCTGATTCTTGGGTAGGTAAATCGGACATTGTTTTTGGGTGTAGGTACCTACTCTGAGGAAAATTGTAAAACAGAACTAGTCTCTCAATTCTCACTGAGAGACAAGGAAAGGCATTCAAGTATTGTTTGCTACTGACAAGAAATGTATGAAATGTAGTTTCCTGATTTTTTATATTCAATTATTACCGTTGCGGCTTCCTACTTTCGGCGCATAATCCGTAACAGAAAATTGGCTTAGTAAATAAACAAATACTTCGTTCCTATTCTATTTGAACATTTTAAATAAACCGATCGTGACTGAGATTATTTCGAAATAATATTTGAACAATACGAATTCTCTTCTATCTCTTTGAATAAATGAATACCTACCTTTTCAATAGTTATAAATTAAGATGCTAGAGATCCCACATTGGAAGCTGGACCTCAACACACGGCACCTCTTCTTCGTTTTTGACTTGCTATAGACGTCAGTATGTTTTCTCTTCGGATTCTTCGTTCTGGGGACGATGAGGTGCTGCAAATGAGTCAATACTATGTATACGTGTAGAGATTTTGGTCTGTAGATAAACTCAAAAATGAGCTTGCTAAAAACTCGATCCCATTTGACCTCTTTCCATTTGAGAAAGACAATCGAATTAGTATGTGTAGAGCAATGGAATGTGATTTGCCTTTGTATACACAACACCACTTTTTGAATGGATTTTTAAATAATTGATGTCGACCAATGAAACACACGCTATTGCATGAGCAAACCGTTCATCGATATTTTGAAGAACTGCTACCTACGTTTTTTTATTTGTTGTATTGATTTTAATTAACTGGCACAATGTCCAATACTTTCAACAATAGGACCAAGTTAATTTATTCTGCTTGTATTTAATGTTTGTATTTTCAACGTCTCTGTGTGTATCTCTTTAATTAAAATTAAAATTAAATGAAAGGTTCCGTCTCTCAAAATTTGAGTAGGTACATAGTGTAATATAATATAGGTAATATATAATTAAACTCAAACAGAGAAAAGTTCGTTTTATTAAATCCATTTTGAAGATCATCATGAATAATCTCCACAAAAGCAGTAGTTACCTACTGTTGAATAATATTTAACAATCATGATTAACAATTAGATGGAAGAAAAATGCACAATGAATAAGGTAATCATTATTATTGTGAAATTAATGATAATTAATAATTAATATGAATATTTAATTAATTAATTATTATTTAATATGAATATTAAAATTATTTTACACTTGTATTTTCGTAATAATTAAATTAATTTAAAATTATCAAAATTATTAATTTCTCGTTAAATTCACTAGCAGCACGATTATACTTCGGGAGTCTACTTCATTCAATTTTGAATAGAAAATATTCTTTACAATTTGGGTAAAATGTCAACAGTTAATGAGATAAGTTGTATTTTTTCAATATTTAAGATCTACCTTATGTTAATTGTTACCGTTAATGTTAATGAGTACCGTGAAAGTAACTTTTTTTTTTAAAAATAAAGATGCGAACACGGAATACGTGTCACATCAATATTCTTACTATTTTCAAACTAATCTAAACGCTTGTGCTATGAAAATAGGACTAACTTGCTAGTCTGGGCTGAGATTCGAACCCGCGACCTTTGGATCACGAGGCGAGTGTCCCAACCACAAGACCAACAAGCTACTCTTATATTACTTATATTGAATATTAAAAATTCATTCGCTTTGATAAGTCGAAAAAAAATATTAAAATATGCAACAGATAAACGAACAATTTTGAATCATTTTATTTCACTTGTATCTATCACAAATTACTTTCGCGAAAGTCTGACGTTTTACAAAAGACAAATCAGAAAAAATGAAAATGACTTTGATGTCGCTTATCTCCTTAACTGTTGACGTTTTCCCCAAAGTGAAAAGAATATTCAAAATTAAACGAAGAAGAGTCCCCGAAGTTTTTACTACTGGCTGCAAAACACCTTGTATAATGACGTTATCTAGCATGATATAATCGTGCTGCTATGTCACTTGGATGTCTTTTACTTACCTATGTAGGCTAAAGAAAGGCAACCGAATTAGTATTGTAAGCCGTAGGTACCTACGATGCACATTGCTTTGTTGTGTTGGTGTTTATACCCGTGAACATCAATGCAACGAAACGATGTGCGTTGTACGCACGGCTAACACATACTAATTCTATTGTCTTTCTTAAATGATAAGATGTTTATCTATGTTTTTACCGTACACTAATGCAGCTGTGTTATTGTTAATTAAAATAAACGTTCTCTAAATTGTCGTTAAACGGTTTGCCCACGCAATACGGTGAGGTTCATTGGTCGTCATAAATTATTTAAAAATCCATCCAAAAAGTAGTGTTGTGTAGATACACGAAGGCAAATAACATTCCATTGCTCGCACGGGACAATGTTCTTTGACTGTGAAACGTCTCGACGCATTCGATAATTGCGTCAAATTGTGTCTACGGTCATGCTATTTGTGCGCACTCCTAGTGGAAGTGTACTAACGACGCTCACAGTCATAAAAATATTCGTTTTCTGTTTAAAAATTGTCAAAATTCTGAAGATAATCGTCTCAATCAATCAGACAATACCAACAAAGAGAAAGCAATGTTTGTTGTAGCCGCTACGCGGGTAATGTTCAGAATATAAATTGGTCAGAAAGAAGGTCGAAATGTTGTTTATCCAACTTCGATTCAGCAATTGAATTCTTCTATAGGTACCTATAAAACTCAATGTCTGTCTGTTCTCCGTACAAATCTTCACCGTTTGTCCGATTCGATTCAAATTTTGCATAATGCTTTAGGACCCGACGGGTAACATAGGCGTCAATTCCCCCTATTATTTTACCCTTCCCCTTCCCCTTCCCCTGATATATTTTCGATGTAAATCTGTACCGTTTGACCGATCGGACTCAAAATTTGGAAACATTATTTAGGACTCGGCGGGTAGCATAGTTGACGTTTCCTCCCTATTCTTTTACCCCTTTCCCTCCCCCTGATATATTTTCGATGCAAATCTGTAGGTTCGACCGATCGGACTCAAAATTTGGAAACTTATTCTTTAGGACCCGGCGGGTAACATAGGTGACATTTCCTCCCTCCCATTTTACCCTTTCCCCTCCCCCTGATATATTTTCGATGCAAATCCATACCGTTCGAATCGAACCTTTGTTTCCCCTCACAAATTTATTTTCAACTTAATCTTTAACCCGTGCAACGCCGGGTACGAACAGGTAGTTGCCTATAATATTCGTAATTAAGCCGTAATTTCATCGCGTGCCATTATAATAATTTCTTTAATATCCAGATCTCTTCGGAAATATAAAATTCGTCCAAAAAGAAAATTAATACAAAGTTCTCTACATACTCGTACTATCAGCCTCCTCTTATACTGAGATGGGTTGCGTCTGAATGCTAAGTATGTCGTCAAGGACGTTTCCTAAGTGAATTTTCTTTTAAAGGAAATTGACGTTTTCCCGTCAGATGGGAAAATCAATTTGAGGAATGCAAGTTCACCAAATGAATACAATAAATTAAAGGCCGGTCGCCGAAAAGAGAGATTTTTGTACATTGACCCTAGGCTACGTATCCTTGTCGCAATTATGTTGCTGTCACTCTCGAACAGGCACAGCGAGCGAGCATGACAGCAACATAATTGTACGCGTGCGACAAGGATACGTAGCGTAGAGTCAATGTACGAAAATCTATCTTTTCGGCGACCGGGCTTTAATGGTAGGTAATATTTATTTTAAGATAATTAATTACAGGGACAGGGACGCATTTCTAGTTGGCCCCATTGGTTATTAATTATGTAATTTATAAACAAAGGGAATAAAAACATCAACGTTCAATTAAGAACACAAAGGAGATAAATAATCAAAAAATCTTCGATCAGTGACCTACTCCCACAAGATCCGTGCCAATATTATCTATGTAAACAGTTCAGACCTGAAATATGTGTTCAAAAACACTATTTAGAAAGAGTTGACTCTTAATATAAATACTTAGCGTGCATGTCTCACGCAGATATGTTTAAACAATTCAAAGATAATTATAACAGTACAATAGAGTTCTGATGATTCGCAAATCGTTGACGTTGTCGTTCAAGTTCTTGAAGTTATTCGCATAAAGCAGTCATGAGTCTCCAGAATTTACTATAAAAAATTGCGATATCGTGCAGTAGGTAGGCACTGGCGCTAAAAGTAATCGCACATTCCCCCCTACTCTTGTTTATTTATTTATTTTGTTTTGGGGAAAATTAAGCAAGCAAAACAAGAAACTTAAAAATATGAAAATTGTGAAGGATTGTTATATTGAAAACGCACAGAATAGACTTATTAGAACTTATTCATGTACCTACGTAAAGTTACTGTGAGAAATATCTAGACACATGTCAGATGTTAATATTTCTATCAACACAGCGGAAATGTATTGGCTTTAATTTAATATTTGGATGCTTTGGATGAATAAATTAATAAACGCGTGTGAAGCAAACTGATTTATACCAACTTTTCAAATAATATTAGATGTATTTTATATAATATTTATCACGTAAAAATTGACGAAGTGAGCAATGTCTTACAATACATGATTTTAAGATCGCAAACCACTGAGAATAAACTCGATAAATTGAACAAAATGTTGCTATGCACATTGAAGAGCCTATACACTTGTAAAGCAAGCCTCACGTGAATACTGTGAACATTACTGAAAGCGTGGGTTCTCTCACGCCCCTAAGCGGTAGGCGCTCGAAATAAAATTATGCGCTACCGCCAAATTTGAAATTCCGTTATAGGTTTTGTTTTATAAGTAAATAGGTTTTGAATTTCACACTTCTTTAAATAAATTCAAATATGTAATTTGGACATATATCTTTGAATTGCAGAGAATGTTCAGTACCTCATAATTGGTAATTTGGTCAGTCCAGGAAATCTTTTGGGTAAGTATACGAGGATGGCCCATGTCTCGAAATTCGTGCAAAGGACACACGTCCGTGTGTGCGTAAGTGATATCTATGTGAGAAAGAGACGAAGTTATATGACCACTTCACACTAGACAATAATTCAACAACACACATGATGCCAGTGACGCGTAATATCGGTTATGTACACCGCGCCCAGTGCGCTGTTTAAAGTAAACGTTAATTAAACACGTTGATAATAATTATTTATAAACCATTTTGAAAATTTTCAGAAATTCTTGCTGGCTATCCATTATATTAATATAACAAAATATATTGTTCGCTTTTAAGCAAAATTTATGTTCTTCGCCTAGGTAGGTAGATACTAGTTTCTGCTGACGAAAGGCATCAAAAGAGTCATTATTATTATTGAGATGTGATTAATATTATTTCATTCTCTAAATTCTACATCCATAAAATAATTAAAACGACTACACTGGGTCATGAGTAAAATATCGACCTATATAATTAGTTTTAAATTGTATTTTGAAAAAAAAACGTTACATTGAGTCTCTTCGTTAGTCTTCCACGCCTGGGTGATGAGAACGATGATTATATTATACATAAATCACTGAACGGGCATGAACGATTTCCATAACATGCAATTAACAGGTAGGTATATAAAAGAATTGCAGAGTTTTGCACGTCAGTGCAAAAATTTGCTCGTTTGAAACCATCCAATAAGTACTTAATTAAATATCTATCATGAAAATTTTGGTCAGTTCACCCCTTTTAGATTAATTTGTATGCTTACTAAAAAAATGTTTCGGGATAAGTGCCGTCAATAAATACGTGTTTTGTGAGAGTGACAGCAAAATTTATTCAATTACACAATGCTTGTATTAGAATTACGTAAATTTTGTGCTCATTTCCGTAATTATCGTATATTTTAAGCACATTATTCAATGTTTTGATTTGAGTTGAAATCATATCGTTAGTACCTACCTAATGAGACGCTAATGTCGGTTAATACATTAGACAAATTAAAATAATTTTCGTCATTTATACGTCGGTCACACTCAGTGAGCGGCAACATTTTTCGGCGGTTCTTTCAATGCTTTAAAATATTTTTTTATAAATTTATATTTTTAAATTTGTAATATGCTAAAATAAATTTCGTGTGTTATGCATTGACGTATTATAATATAGACACTTTATTCCCATACTAGCTATGTAACAAATATTGCATTGAAAGAGACAACAAATGACGGCACATTTATTTCACAAATGCTCTGCCTATAGACAGAAAAATCAGGTGATTTGAAGTCACGGTGACTAAAATAACATACTCATTCTTACAATAGTGTATGATACTGTGTTCCCTTTTCCCCGGGACTTTTTTTTTTTGGCATAGCGTCCGTTCGATAACGAATGCAAAGAAGGCAATTACCTTCATTTTGAGTTGCCAAGATTTCACGCTTGTAACGTATCTACAGTTTATTATATCATTGGTGTTATGTATGAATTTAAATTGATGCATTAGTAAATTATTCATGAAAGATTATGACTACAGTAGTGAGAAATGCACACTTTTTCTGTGTAATTGTTTTATTTGACTTATATTGAAGCGAATGAATTTTTGAATTTTTTGATATAAGTTACTATCATTATAGTCCAATGTTTGAATTCGCATATCTTCAAAACTATTGACAGCAGGGGACATTGTTGCTAGAACATTTTTGACTCATAATTTAGGCAGAAAATCTTAAAGTATTGTTGACTAGCTCTGTTACATCCTGTATAATAGTTAAAACCACATTATTGATGGGCCGAGATGTATTTTTTCTAACTCGAGTAACTCGAGTTGAAATGTTGGCTGACTCGAGTCACAACTCGAGTTAACTCGAATCAGTCTTCGAACGATGCCATTTCAGCCCAGGTCACCACTCGGCTCGGTTGCTATCATATGACACTTCTCCTTCGCCAAATCATCCGATGACAGCCGAGGGCAACCCGAGCCCGCTCGAACAAACAATCTCACCAAGTCAGTTCAGTTTGTTTACGTTTATTCATTTTCTAGTGACCGTGACCGCTATAAGTGATTTGTGTAATTATTAATTACCCGCGAATATAGTAATGGTGATACGTATTTGCAGTCAATGTGCCCCCTAAAAAGAAAAAAAGCATCGCATGGGATTTTTTCCAAAAATAATAATGACAGCAGAGTCAAATGTAAATTATGTGCCTTTAATTATAAGGATATATAGGTGACACCTACACATTAGTAAATCACTTCAAGAAAAAACATATTGTTGAGTACAGTGAAGCAGTTGGGCAACCGCAAGGTTTACTTAGTCACGAAAATAGCACTGGAAATGAGAAAAAACACAAAGAGAGTTAAAAGTTTATACGACTCGAGTTGATTGACTAGCGAGTTTGCGACATCGAGTCGAATATACGTAGGCCCATACAATAATATGATGTACTGATCTGGTAGTCTCAAGTTACAATTGACTGAGTGAGATCATTCATTGGAGAGGGATCGGGCTGCCCTCGGCTGATTTTGCGAAGGTGAAGTGTCATACGACTCGATTCTGACTTTCAGCAGCCGAGCTGAGTAGAGCGGCGCCTCGGGGGAGTCGTATAGTTCAAATATTCTCATGTCGTTCGAGTTAACTCACTGGTAGTGTAACTCGAGTTAATTGAGTAGATTAACTCGATTCCCCCGTCGCTAAGCCATAGTACTTTATTTTCATTATTATTATCATTTCATATCCCAAATCTTAACACAGACAGTCTACTTTTCATCTCCCTCTTTGCAAGACCAACTCTAAGAAGTCCTAGTCCTACATCCCTTCCCACCCCTTCTCAACATATATGTATTGAAACTATATAATACGTCATATTGTCACACTTTGCTAATATCATTAGTGGAAAGTTTATAATTGGCATAATTTACTATTTTTTATCTCTTGTATTTTAATTTAAAATTAGCTGTTAACTTTTCCTAAAATAAATAAATATAAATAAAATATTCTGATTCTTGTACAGAAAATATAAAAAAAAGAATTTCCATCCTACTTTTCTATATAAAAAATAGCTTCATCTCTATCAATCCAGTACTGTGTTCTTGAAAAATTTAAACATGCTCAAAATATTCCGCAATATTAACAGTCTTATTCATTAAATCAGAAACGACAGACACGAGATGTTGGAGACACGAAACAGAATAGCCCGGAAAACTCTACTCAAAAGATTCCAAACGGTAATTAAAACATAAGAACCCTTTTAAAAGCATACTTTTACAAGAGAAATTTGTTATATTTTTGGAATTCGATATTTACTTTATAAGAATGAAATGAAATAAGGTTATAAATAATTACAGAAATCTAATACACACAATTACTTTCTACTGTTTTGTTTTTGTTTCACAGTTGAAAATATGTGGTATCTCTAACAATTTCTTTTTGTTTTTCAACAGATAGTATTCTATACTTTCACGGTGATGTCTTCAGTTGACGCAGCATCCAAAGTTATGCGGAGATCTCTTTATCCCATGGATCACAACTATGGAGAATTACCGGTGGCATCCTCGTCTCCTTATGCCGTGTACCCGCAATACTTTCAACAGACTCCTCAATATTTGCAACAGGCTGTGCATTATTCTCCGCTGTACTTACAACAGGGTCTGCACTATTCTCCACGATACGCACGACAGGTTCCGCAGTATTATTCGCAACATTTACATCAGACTTTAGGGTACCCAAGTCGAAGTCCACGATACATTGAACCTGCCTCTTATTCGCCAGCAGCTGTAATGTACTCGCCATTGAAGACAAAATATTTAGTTGTACCGTTAATGAGACATGGCGGTCGCTGGTCCCTACCCAAAGTGTCAATTATGAAAGTGTTTACACCACCTGCAATGAGATGGTTTTGAATAATAGATAATCTAATATAATAATTTATTTCAATTTTGCGTTGCTTGGAATCTGAGTAAAAAATGTCAAATCAACAAAACGGAGGAAACGGCAATACCCACTAAAAATAGAAAAAAGTGAAGGGTGACTTTCCGCCTACCGAAGACCGTTTAATTGGCATTCTTTCCTTTACTCTAATCCAAGCCATGAAGGGTCCGATGCTTTGCAGAAAATCCGTTTGTAGCATGTGCAAACCGAGATGAAGATATTTTTTCAATATTACCATATCAAACAAGCAAACATCAAAAGGAAAAACAATGGGAAGTGATAATTCAACACTCGTCATTTATTTAAATACAAATTGTACTTATGTTTGTAAACGTATTTTAACACAGGACGTCTCGTAGCAAAAACATTAGGGGAGTTTTATGAATTTTGAAGAGAAAATATTGTTTACTCTTTGGGTGAAATGTCGATAGTTACGGAGATAAATAACATCAAAGTTCGCATTATTTTCAATATTTGTCTTATTTTCTGTAAAATATTGGACTATTGCTACAGTAACTATTACGTAATATTTTAAATTCACTCGATTTGAAACAAGTCTAACAAAATGATTAAAACCTTGCAAAAATTTGAAAAATATATTATTTGTAAAGTTTTTGTCATTTTGAATTTTCCTTAAGAGTTAATTTAGTTATAGTACAACATATTACTGAAAATAAGTCAATGGAAACTTTGATGTTGCTTATCTCCGTAACTGTCGACATTTCACCCAAAGAAAAAAAATAAAGAATATTCAGTATGTATTCAAAATTGAATGAAGAAAACTCCCCGAAGAAGAACATCCGTGCTTCTCAACTTATATTTGGAAGAAGTATTCAATGAAAACTCAAGAAGCTACACAAGAGCTTGATATAAATAGGAAGACTTTGGTTATTGTCATAATCTAGCCAGTGACGGTGAACCTATGATACGCGTGTCAGATACTCGTATTTCCAAAGAAACGCAATTGTGACTGATGCCTCATACGTATCCATCAATATTTATGAACTCTGGCAAACAACTCCAGGCTCCAGCCTGACAAATGCGAAATAACCACACACAAATATAAATAATTACCCCACCGACCCAATTCTTGAGCCCAAGAGGATACGCTCTTTTGCTCCAGCTGAGATATAGCATTTAGATGACACACTAGGAGAGTAAGGTTAGTCATTTTCATAATTTTTGACACTGTGAACCCAAAAGGTCTGCCATCAATGATTAAACTAAAGAACCTAGTAAATAATTAATGAGAACATACAATTTCTTTTGAACAGAAGTGAAGGTAAGTGAGTTTTAGTTTTCTATTAGAACTAATTAATATACATAACTAAAACAAAACATATTAGATCAACCAACCAGGCCGAAGACACCATTGTAAAATTGACACCATGACAATATAATATCTGTAGTTCTCAAAACTAGTTGTGTATAACTTAAATTCAAAAATGTTTTATTTATATATAAAGCAATTGCGTCGTTTCAAAAAGTTAATGCCAAATCAATAAATAATATAAGTTGAATTCATGTAAAAGTTCGCTTAACTCCTGTGTGTCGGTGATGTAACATAGATCTACCTGTCATACAAAATATCTACCTTATTTACGAAAACTAAAACCTCACATTTTTTGTAATCATCGAATAGACATTTTCACATCAAAATTACTAAATTAAACTGTTAGGAATGTAGGAATTTTTTGATTAAAAAATATTTATTCATTACTCTCGTATTTTCGGCCAGTGTGTAAGAGAGAGCAGAATATTGTACATCGCAGTTAAATCGAGCAAGAAAGAGCACGACAATACCATAAGTTTCATGTAGGACAGAGATGGCGGATGCTTGGGTTTCGGCGAAAGCAAAAACAATATAGAAAGAGTACGGTAGAGTCAGGTAACACGTGTTAGACAAAGACGGAGTGCATGCGACTGAAGCGAGCTGGCGACCGCGCCGTTGTATTCAGTTGCTAATGAAACGTCAGCGGAAGCGCACGCAAATTCGATTTTCCATGATTTTATAATAATTTACTAAAATAATGCAAATATGTATGTTTCCAAAACTTTTTTTAGCACAGTCTTTTAAGAGTTAAACCATAGATAGACGAAACAGGTTGTTTAATTGACGGAGAACGCAAAAATCTATGCTTTAAACGAACATTTGATTTAATCCAACTTGATACAACTGGGCCTAAGTTAATGTCTGTATGTTAAAGAACTTTTCAGCGCCTCCATTGCTAGCATGGGATTGAAAAGAGCAAATGTTAAGGTACTTTATGAATCTGTATTGGACGCTTTCAATTCTGCTCTTGTGTACTGTGTAGCCTGGGTTACTACCTGAGAATATTCAAGTTTAGGTTTAAACATCTTGAAACTATTAAATAAAAACAAAACTTGAAATAAAAGTTTTTTATTTCCACTTTTCACCAACCTGTAAAATAAAATTAATAAAAATAACACTGAATTTTATTTTGATAGAAATACACTGTCTTCAACTTTCACTTTGATCCTGATTGGCAGAATGACTTTCTAGAATGCGACTCTGACTCTAAGCTTTCTTATACGGAAGTTAGGAGTGTCAGTTTCTCGTTGAGTTGTAGTTGGATTTTGATGAGCTGCGACAGTGTGATGACCATGAGGAGATCCTTGACATTAGTATTGAACATATTTGTGAAGGTCTCATTGGACATATTCGGAACAGAGTTGATAAGATCGAGAAGAGACCTTCCGACAGCATTATCGGCAGGCTGCTTATCAGCCAGCACGTCTTCTACGTAGGCCAGCACCTGTAATCAATATTAAAGATTGTTTAATAATTAAAGTTTTAGGTAAACAATTATTTATCAATTAGAAAAGATTAATATCATTGAGTGTGGCATTAATCCACAGGCCGCGGCAAAAAAAAAGTTTTTAATGTTCCCGGGCAAAGTGTGATTCGTTTAAAATTTGTATGTAAGCATAATATGTTTTTTCATACATATAAAGTTTACTTAATTATCTAGAATCTGTACGTAGGAAATTAAGAAATATTCAATATTAAAAAAGATATCATTTTTCAAAGATAATATTTACGATTTTTGGTCATTTTCAAATGTTGTTTATTCATATAAAAATATGATTTTAAATGATATATTGTATCTATATTCGCACTTTGAGTCTTCATTCACTATTAAAAAGCTAATTTTTTTATAAAAAACACGTTAATTAATATTTAAAAATAAAAATTCTATGGTATGAAATGTGTCGAAAAATTACGCAGTTTGCAGATCACAATCCGCGCGCCAGCCGGGAGAGGCGGACGCATTCATGTAGTCCAATCATTTTTTCTTAAAAAAATCACTTTAAAACGTGTTTTTATGCCAAATTTGACTTTAGTTCAAAATAATATGATATTATATATTCGAAAGCAATCTATTCATCGCAGATAATAATGTTTTTTTTAACTAGTTTTGTATTAAATTGCGTTTCTACTCATAACCTAATATTGAACGCATGTCACTTTTGCCGACTTGCTCGCTGACTCGCTATGTTCGCGTTGATGTCATTGTTATTTGAAAGTCAAGTAAGATATTAATTTACGAGATAATTTTTAAAATATAGATAAATGGTTTTTAATTTTATTTTTAATTCAATACATATTGTTGTAGTAGTTTTTTGTTTATTTTAAATAAAAATTATTTAAATTCAATTATTTTCACAGGTGTTTTGACATTTCAGTCGGAAGTCAAAATAATATCTAAATCTGCTTATTCGACAAAAGTTTTAAATTAAAAAACAGTGATATAAGAAAAATTGTTGTTTACTTTTTTTTTACAACACCTAATTTATTGGAGAAATATACATATGCTTTTTTATATTCTAGACTTAAAACATTTAACTTGTTGTGGGCCGTAAATTTTCGGAATTTTTTGTGATTTTTCTTTTTACGAAAAAACCATGAAAACATGCGTATATTAAAAAAAAAACACACACATTCATATTATTTTATCGTAAGTGTCGAAACGCAATGATTTTTTTATCATTTAAGTAAAAAAAATAATCTTTTTTTGAATTTCCATAATGTTGCCAGCGCAACATTTTCTGAAAAATAATAATAATTTTTTTATTTGTTTATTAGAGACAACACTACTATTAATAATAATAATCTTCTTCTGTGTGATATATTTTGTTGCACGGCACGGCACACGACGGGACATCGCACTCATAACACATAAATATGATACACTTTCACACACACACATATTTCAAATAAACGCAACAAAATTGCGTGTATTTTTGTTAATAAATCACTATTAGTATTCAATTGAATCATAAACCAACAAAAACTGACAAATATCGCAAAACATATCGTATATATTTGTATATACGTGTACAAATAAATCGAAAATCGAAAAAAATAAATCGTATTTCCCGCGCACATTGCGCGTGACCTTGACGATGGAATATTTGAATTTCGATTGCACAACACGCGATCGGGGCGACATCTACAACTTCTCTATACGATTTTGACGGCAGAAAAACTTCCGTTTTGATTGTTGATTTAAAATATAATCGGTGATGTTTTTGAGTTGAAAATGGAACGACAGGTCACAACAGGATTTCTCTATTGGGATAAAATTACGTTTTTCAAATTCGATACGCGGCCGTCGATAAATAATTTATTTTGTGCCTGTCGGATATATGCGTCGGCGGCCCAGGGGGGGTTAAAAGTCAAATCTTGCTATTTGTATTTTACTTTTATAATTTTAAAATTCTAATATCCGTAACCGAAATTAACCAAAACTAGCGGATAATCCGAAATAATTTCATATCCGAAACCGGTATAATATTATTCCGATATCCGTATCCAGATCCGAAATTTCATATCCATAACATCCCTGTTTATTACTACTATAGTTTTGTCATATACATTAATTATCAAGATACAGAAATAGCAATATTGCAGGGGTAGGCAGTGAAGATAGCACGCCATATTCTTCTATCTTGGCACACCACTTTTGCTTCGGCTACACTCATACATATTCTTACGCATGCTCTACCAATATTTGTAGTATCTGATTTTTCCAGGATATGTAACTACAAATATGTATTTAGATAGATGAAGTGTCAAATCTATATATGTGAGATATAAAAGCAGAGGCGGCAATATCTAAAAAATTAAAAAAATATTTTGAAAGCAGTCACCGAGGATTACCAATTTAAAATGTACTGACTTCTAGATTTTATGTTTCTATCCCATCCAAAATCATTATAAATTAGTAATCTTCGATGACTGCATTAATTGTTTTTTGGATTTTGCTCCCTTCGATTTTATACCCCACCATATGTAGTAATAATAGATAGTATTACCGTCTCCAACAGAGTGCTCAACTTGGCGGAGGCTTCGGCCACTTGCGTGAGATCCATCATGGGCTGAACCTGTCGGGTGCGACCTTCCCTGTTGGGGCCCATGGTTTTCTGGCACAGTTGCAGTCCCACGAGCTGAAAATGAATCGGAGGATATTATAAATATTTAAAAAAATTTATGAACAGAAAAAAGTAAAATTCAGAGTATGCAAAACCCTGCTAACTCAAATACAAGAGATAGACTTTTTTTTATTATCTGTAAAAACAAAACGGGAAATAATTTTTTTTACGTGGATAACAACAATCTATTTAAAAATTACCATCAAGCAGCGGCTGCTATTATCCATCTATCAGTGGCGATAGAGGAGACCAAGACATAGAGAGAAGGTTTTCGCGTAATTTTTTAAAATTAAATGTGTCAAATTTCAAATTCACAGGGTTTTAATGTATTTAGTGGTTGTTATCTAATACTTATTCACTTTAACATTGGTTGTATGAATATGTTCTTTGTATAATTGCATTATGGGCAGAAAATATCATATAATAAATATATCACAGATATTAAAAAATTGGGTAAAATATCTTTTAAAAATTTGGAAAATAGATTAATGGGCAAACAAAAAGTTCTAGGATATAAGATAGAGGTGACCGAACACATCTCACTCACATAAATTTATTTGTTAATATTTATAGACCTACTTTCGATAATAATTCATATTTGTGTTTTTTTTAATGTTTTTTATTATTGATTATATCAAGATATTGACGGTCCCTACATACATGTACTGTCGAAGCTGGAAAATTCTTTTTTCGTTTTACTATGTTAAAGCATTCAATTTACTCTATATTTATGGACGATGTTAAAATAAATTTGTATTTTCGTTACAAAAAAAGCAATTATTAAAGGAAAATTAAACTTTTTTTAAACATCCAAAAATGTAGAGTAATTCAGATGGTTTAAAATAATAAAATGGAAATTGTTTGTCAAATTTTTGCAAAATCGATAGTACAAGTAGGGACCGTTTATAAACACCGGGTTGATTTTTTTTTAAAGGTCCTATTTAACAGGGACGTGCAGTGAAAACATTGAAAATCAAAATAAAATATGTCTCGTACTATTCCTATCTATATATTAATTACTCCAACCAATGTCGTACGTTTCTGCATACGGATAATTTATGTTGCCAGTTTAAAAAAAAAAACATTTTAGAGTACATTAAAAAGATTTAAAAAAAATAGGAATACGAACAAACTGATATCAAAAAACATCCAAATCCAAATTATCGAAAATTAAAATATCGGAATTTAGAGATTTTTTAAAATATTTTCGTGGAATCCGTGTATTCAAAACAGCCAACGTAATTGCAGTCAACGAATTTTTGTGCTGGCCATACCACAGAATGACGCTTTATGACATTGACAGTGGTATACGTTTACGCTTTTCTTTTTATTGTTTTTGTATTAATCTTGCTTCAATAAACGTTCAAAACATTTATTTATTAAACACTTATTACGCTTTATATTTTATTTAAACTGCAAAGTGAACTTAACCTTAGATTCATAAACGTCTCTCATATAACCTCAAAAGTCTCACAGCGCGTGGCGCGAATGTCATTTTACGTGTCATTTTCTCCGTATTTATACATAAATATTATTATTTTTCAGAATTCCGATGGAAGACTCAACATCACAAACCGGCAATTTGATAATGCGATTCGAGTTCACAATATGAAAGAAGAAATGCCAGACGTAGACTGTCAAACATAACAGAAGAGGAATGTGAAAGAAGGAATGCTGACCAGCGGGAACGTAAAAATGCTAGGCAAAGAGTGTATGCTGAAGGAAGAAATGCGAAATCTTATTTTAAATGTGCCATTAACAATTTTAATTCATGGCCACGGAGAGTACTGTAGATCATTGCAAAGCGGTTCATTTTGATGCTGAAATGAGTCTAAAAATTTTAAGGAATTTATTCGTCAGTACAACTGTGCTAATGCATTTGCATCTTTCGGAGTGCAAATAAGTGACATACCAGGTGTAGGCCCGTATTGTTTAAAAATTTCAGGTGAAGTATATCATAGAACGTCTAGAAGTTTGCAGAGTGATGGAGAGGTGCCGGCATATGCGCAACTATATGTTTACGATGCGGATGAAGCAGTCAGGGTACGTATGAGCCATCCGTCTAACCTTAGATGTCAACAAAATATAATGGAAACTATTGATAATGTCATCCGTCGTGTAAGTCCATATGCTCTCCAATACAAAAGGTTGAAAGAAGCGGTTGAGGAAGAAGAATCTATAGTTGCAGAGCACGGGGGCCAGATGCGGAATATTCAACTACTCTTTACGCGTTCTTCGTTAGATGACCAAAGAAGGTATAATGCTCCATCTAATAATAATGAAGTCGCCATTGTGTATGTAGCAGATTACGAAGGTAGGTTACCGCCAAACGTAGATTTTGCTGTTCACCCTAAGAATGTAGGAGGTCTCCAGCGTATTAATATGTTATCAAAACATTTAGATCCGATGGTTTTTCCATTGTTATTTCCATCAGGTGAATTTGGTTGGACTCTACAGCCTTAAATAATACAACATTAACTGCATGGTTTAAACTTAACCAACAAGATAATGAGGCATGTAATATTAAGTATCAGGATTTAACTAATTTCTATGTTTTTTCTAGCAATAAGCAGTGGAAGAAGAGGCAATGTGGCGGGGACAAGATTATTGGTCGCATGTCCCCCGTTTCTCCTAGAAATATAGAATTATACCATTTAAGACTTATTCTTTTACAAGTGACTGGCGCTACGTCCTTTGAATCTTTGCGGACTGTTAATGGTTGTCTACTTCCTACATTTCGTGATGCAGTACGAGAATTAGGACTCATCGATGATATTGGAGAATGGCAGCGTTGCATGGCTGAAGCTTCAACGTATATGATGCCCAAAGCTCTTCGCGACCTATTTGTCTTATTAATGATTCATTGCCTCCCACCAGATCCGTTGCAGCTGTGGAACGATTTCAAAGATTTGATGTCAGAAGACTTTAGTCGTCAAGGTGCTACTGCAGAAATTGCACAAAATTGTTCCCTTTTGTATATTCAAAAGGCATTAATAAATGAAAATTCTTCTTGCACATCACAGGGTTTGCCGGGACCAGATTACAGCAATACTTATAATGAAGTGGTTGATATTAATTTAGCATTAGAAAGTTCTTTAGGGTTAGAGATGGCTGGAAAACTCAATCGAGAACAACATTGTGCTTTCGACAGTATATTAAGTAAAAAATTTCAGATGTACCTGAAACAAAAAAATGTTTCTTTATTGACGGTCCTGGTGGCACAGGTAAAACGTTCCTTTATAAGACTATTATACATACTTGAAGAGGAAGATCTAAGAAAGTTTTATCTGTTGCTTGGACAGGAATATCAGCAATTTTATTACCAGGTGGACGTACATGTCACATGGCTTTTAATTTACTTCTTGATTTATAGAATAACACAACATGCAGAGTGACATCCAAGAACCGTGCAATTATAAGTGCAGCTGATGTTATCATCTGGGATGAAGCACCGATGGCGCCAGTTATAGCTTTAGATATAATTGAACGTACTCTGCGCGATATAATGGGTAATAATGATATTTTTGGCAATAAAGTAATCATTTTGGGCGGCGACTAGACAAATTCTACCAGTTTCTCGAAGGGCTTCTCGCGGTCAGTTAGTAGCGACATCTATTAAAAACAGCCAACATTGGAAAAATTTTACTATTTTCAATTTGAAAACTAATGTCCCCGCTTTAGAAGGTGAAAATTCATTTACACAGTGGCTTTTAGATTTAGGCGATGGAAAGCTGCCTCCTGTGGAAGGAAAGTATGCGTCATCAGTGCTTATTCCAAATGAAAGTGTAAGTCAAAATGTTGTTCAAAGCATATATAATGAAGTACATTCTATAGCGGATGTTCCCCTAATGAGTAAACGAGCGATACTGTGTCCAAAGAATGAACATGCTCGATTGGTTAACGAAGATGTACTCGGGCGTTTAGAAGGTCCAATCTTTACATTTTATTATGTGGATAGTATTAAAGATGATGGTCGTGAAATGGACTACAAAATGATATATTTTTAAAATACATTCATTTATCAATAATCATTAAACTAAAATGCTATGTAATTTATTAATAAATAAGACGCTGTAATTTTATCGATAAAAATAAATACAAAGAAGAATTCGACAGCTGTTTCATTTTTTGTATGTCACTGACAGCTACCATAGACAGTAAAACCTGATTTTTTTCACTGAAATTTTGTCTGTCCTGACAGCTACCATAGACACTAAAACCTGATTTTTTTCTCCTCAATGTTGATGAATTCATTATTTTTAAACCAGCCAAACTTAAAAACTCAGAGTTGACAGCATCACAATATTATACAGTAACTGTCAAGAAACAAAAAAAGAAATATTGCTTACTTCAGAATACGGCCAATTATCAAATTCTATTAACTTTGTAACAGTAAGGAAATCAATTGTGTTTGTTGCAGAGCAAACACAAACGACCGTCATTGGCCGCGAAGCGGCCTCAATAGCAAAAATGGAAATTTTCCAGATACAATTGGCCGCGAAGCGGCTGACGTAGGCATAGGTAAACAATTGTGTTTGCTGCACAGCAAACATAATTGGCCGCGCAGCGGCCATGGCTGGCCGCGGAGCGGCCGTCATTGGCCGCGAAGCGGCCACAATAGCCGCCCGCAGGGCCTAGCAGTAAGCAATCGGCGAAGCCGATTGCTTTCCTGCTAGTAATAATTTATTTCTTTTAGATTTCAGCTTAGTTTTGAAGAATTCTGCATTACTCAAATCTGATTCTGACTAAATCATTTGACGCTGGAAATTCATAAGGTACGATAATGATGATAATTGAATCTATCAAAATCTTGACATCTCAAAACATCTGACATTTTAGAAATGTATTAAATTTCTGTAAGTTTAGTGTTATGTTATATGTTTTAATTCGTCTTTAAGGTAGTATTGTAAAAACTTGATTTTTATGGGTTACTTTTTTATTAAGAAATAAAACGACATTTTAACAGCGCTCTTATATGTAGGAACGTGGGAAACATGATAGAAATTAGAGAAACAATATCCCAATTGCCCCGAATCCCGGTCTTCCCCTCGTGATTCACATTATTCAGGCCGTGTATGATGGAGGCTCCAGACATTAAACCAGCTATTCCCAAAGCTCTCCAAAGCTCATCATTAAGCTCTATTGTTCTACAGCTTTGGGCCCACTCCAAATAGCCAGCGGCTGCGAAACTTTTCCTATTGACTGGTCGGACAGTCCAGGTTTTTAAATTTGATATCCGTTTTAATCAGCATTTCATTTTTGTAATCCTATACGGGAATTACTGATTTCATTGTCCTCTCATTATAACCGTATATTGCGGTAAATCGTGTAACTTGTTTCAAATTACAATTTTGCAGTTTTTTAAATAGATTTTCAAACAAAACAAAAAACTTTTTTTAATATATTTTTTATCTTGGACATGTAATTATTATTTTGTCTACTTTTAAGGTTCGATTTCTTCTTTTTCTGTTCTTGGAATCTATTCAATTAATGCTGAAATAAATATCTCCTCAATTTCAATCGGCTGAAGTTTGTGAAAATTGTAATTTTTTTATTTATTTTCTATGTTTTATATATGTAGATAAAATACATAAACGCACTTCAATGCATAGCAATTAGTCTATGCGATTACTTTCATATAACAAACGTATAACATGCTAAACATAGTCAGGGGTCGTGGCTGCAAGAGGCAAATGAAAACACTAGAAATTAACTAGCGATTTATTAATTAATGTTTAATTAATTATTCAATGTACAAAGTCACTTAACATAGATTAAACGATATTCTTTAAATCGCGCTATTTCTTAACATATCACTCGTATATTATATCTTTGTTAACGCTAAGTAACACTATATTTATCGCTTGTAGAACATTTAATTCTCGCACGTAGTATTTATCGCATTTACTTATTTTGCCACTTGAGTAAGTACTCACCTAAGTACTCGTAAGTAGCTGGGTAAGTACTCGTAAAGGTAAATATTATTTTGCTCGAATTTTTCGCAATCCACGACTGGGCACACCTTACTATTGTCCGCGGCTCACTTCGCACTGAACGATCTGTCAAAAACAGAGCTTTTGACTCTCACAGTCCCGATATTTATACCCAAACACGCTTTTATCGAACTTCTTAGATTGTTCTAGTGTTTAAAAGAAGGTTCGCTTCGCTTTTAGGCTGTTATAGTCATTTTTAGACGTACCCGGAAGGTTGTAGATAGTCGTAGACTTTTCTAGAGCCTTCCATATTATTTTTCTAAAGTTACATGCTTGCTGTTCCATGGCAATACCTTCTTCATTTTCTCCATATATTTTCAATGTATTTATTTTTTGTTTCATTTTTGAATGTTTTTTTCTTTAGACTCTGAATTTTTATTAAGTATTTTTGTGTGGCTATAAAAATGATTTGTTTTCTAAGCACTAATTGATTTTGCAGAAAAAATTCATTTTAATACTGAACAAGATAAACACGAAAGAATTCTTCCAGCCTTGCGGAAATTCGCTTCTCTCCTCACAACCATCCCATAATAAAATAATCAAGCGTTTAGTATTTTAAGCCAGTATTGAAAAACCATCCCGAAAAGTTTGAGCGGCTGGATATTTCCGAACAATACTTCCAATTAGTTATTTCTTGCAGACAGTAGACACAAGTGCGTGAATGGCAATATTGGCTCTTCAATAACAATTACGTTCCAATGAACAAGAAATCCATGTGATAAAGTATGTTTCTTTACATATAATAATAAGGCACTTGTTATTATAATATAATAATAAGGCACTTGTTTGCTTTAATTACTAATGAATATTTCTACAAATTAGTTATTTGTGCCACTGATAAATGACATTATTTATTTATATATTTGGTAGTTTAACTTTTAGAATAGTCTGACGTTGCTCTAATGAAGAAAATGACTGTTTTAGAAACTGTTTTGACACACATACAAACTCAAGGGAAAACATAAAATAGCCCACTATATATATTACTCAAATGAGTCACTACAGTATGTTTGAAAAAAAAATCATAAGGAATAACATACTGTCCGAACCCTTTGTAATATGCCACAACACCATACAAGAATCAAGATCGGTCTACAACTATCAACAACTTTCGCGAAACATCTAGAATTCACTGGAAAAGCCTAGAAATGACGAGAACCTTCTCCTTAACACTAGAATAATATAAAAACACCGAAAAATACCACATTTTCGATAAAAATAGCGTGGATCTAGACCGCCGCGCAGTTGTTGTCGTGTTCGACAGTTTGTTGCGTGAAGTCATGCGATAAACGAAGCGATAAATAAAGCGAAATAATCGAGCGAATTATCTAATTCACGAAATAAACCAGAGCGACCTCTATGTGCGAGAGACAAATATTCCACGAGCGATAGATACGTGTATGTTAACCAACGATAATAACGAGTTCAAACGAGTGACATATTGCAAATTATCAGAGATTAAATGATAGAGTTAAGTTTAATTCTTGTTAAGTGACTTTGTATATTAAATAATTAATTGATCATTGATAATGTAATGTAAATGATTCGGTGGAATCTTATATACACATATAAAGGATATTGCTTTAAATTCCAATCATAAATATAGATGCCTCATTACTGACATCTGTGTTTGATTAGAAGAATGAAAAAACTTTGGACGCCGGTGGCGCTAGTAATAATTACAACACACATGTGAAAAAGGTTGTTAAACTTTATATACAACATCCAGAAATGTGATAAATGTGGTATTCTGACATAGGTGGAAATTGTGAATGTTACATTGTATAAAGTCATCACTTAAGCCAGCCTTTCGATAGGTCGTAAGTCCTGTGAACACCCTAATAAAAATACTTCCATTCCTACTTTACCATAAAAAATATAACTTTGTCCCTATGAGACATCTTTAATATATCTTAAATATACTCAATTAGAATTGCTTAGGAAATTTAACATCTCGAGGCGCACATAAATTTGAAAAAAGATGTATATTTTGCGCCACCTGCTACTCCTACTTTTCAATATAGTCTAACAAAAAAAAAACTAAAAAACCTCCAATGAATGGATACGATTTAATCGCCGTTTCGCTTGATTTGGCTAAGGAAACCGTCTGCCTCGGGGCCGAATCACAAGACTTGCGGTAAGTCTCGAGCATTCGCTTATAGCTGGGAGCTAAAATATTAAACTGTTTTCTCAGAATTTGTTACTTTGTGTATCTTAACTAAACTATAAACCTAAAAGCGCCCAAAGAGGGTTTGTTTATTAATTTATTCCACCACCATTCTACTGGTGTACATTTATACAAATCATATTATTTAACGGTTTCAATAGAAAGACCATTCAATCTCTCGTCATATAGCGCAGGCACAACAGTCGGCCTTTAGCCATTAAATGTGGTAATTACTTACTTACTTACCATAACGCCGTTTCCCCGAGGGGGTAGGCAGAGAGGATAGAGCGCCACACTCTTCTGTCCTGACATACAACTCTCGCCTCATCCACATTCATACATCTTCGCATGCAAGCTCGCCGGTTGTTGAGGCTTCTAACGGGACCATCTTCCAGTATCTGGTTGATCTGGTCATGCCGCGTCTTCCGCGGTTGCCCTCTCTTTCTGGCACCATCAACACTTGCGTTATATATCTTTCTTACCATTCTTTCTTCATTCATTCGCTCAACATGCCCAAACCATCTGAGCGACCCCTTTGTGGTAATTTATATATTTAATTTAGATAAATTACAGATGTCTCACAGAGACGAAGCTATTTATATGGGAAAGTATGTATGAAAGTCTTTTGTTTTGGGCGTTTAGATGGCTTGCGACCTTTCATTGGCTGGTTTTTATGATCACTTTATAGATGAAGGTGTTTAGGCAACGAAGAGATGAAAAATAATAAAAATTGAATGATAAAATGTTTTGACCAATGTTGTTGTAATAATGTTGTCGTATATCATGCCGACCTTGATACAGGATTGACCTAGTAAAGGAGTACTGTTTTTATTAATAAATACTGTTATCTACATTTTTAGATACAGTCTTGAGCTTTTTGACGAATTCTCCTTTTTGAGCTTTTTGACGAATTAACGAGTATCTCCAAAAGAATGGAGAAATTTGTATGCCTTAATGAGTGTTATTCTATGCAATATGCCGCTTTTTTTGTTTATTTTATCGCTAGTGGCATTCTCATTTGGCTATTTAGTATTCCTCACTTTCAATTCTCATTGGTTGATTATCAGTTATCAGCACGAGTAAATTTAATCAATACTTCAACGCGTTTTTTGTTCGATAAAAATCTTTGCCAGGCTTTGGTCGGGTGCCTTATAAAATTATCTATGAGCGCGGGATTCTCTGTGTACGGCAGTTGCCGCGAACCATAGATTGTTTTGGCACCTTGGAATCAACGGATGATTTTATCGACGTAGATACAAGGTGTCAAATATAATTTTATTGTACTTAACTTTCGGTCAGCTAAAGTGGTGCAGTCAACGGAATTCGCAGCTGAAGCACATATCTGTCGAAGAACCATGACAGCTGGGAGCCTCCTACAGAAATCTGGTAAGTGGTACCTGTACATATCTAGAGAATTTTGAGTTTAATTGTTCCCCGAACCAGAGTAAGAAATCAGGAATTGGCTCCAGCCATTTTTTTTTATAATTATGATATTGCAGAACGGATTTAATGACTGGTCTTACCGTAAACCGTAGTGTCCAACTTTAAAACAAACTGAGAGATCACATCGATATATTTAATGACAGCATTTAAAGCATCAGACAGAAGATTTCTTCCGTATAAGGTACTCTCCTCATAAATTGCAAGGTAATAATTTAATTAAAATAATATTCCAGATTTGCATAGTACTGCTCTTAATTTTGACCTATTAACATCTTAATTTTCATATTGCCAATCTTAGCATTCAAAAAATTGGTTAAGGCGATCGTCTTGCAAAGTCACCATTTTTTCTCATATCTTCTCTTGCGCTTTTAATCACATTTTCATATGGAAAATTATCATATTTAAATTTATTAAGCAGTTTTCATATATTTTAAATACTATTTTTTTATTAAAATGACACAAACTAAATTATTTAATCATTTAATAAATAACAAAACCTACGATGTTTTAAAAATGAATAAAATTGCTCTACTTTGTGGGCCTTTTATCACTGAATAGCCTTGTGAGATGTCTTTTTTTTCAATAATATTAAAAAATAAAAGATTATCTTAAACTTATTAGAATAATTTCAAGATCTGTTAGTTTTAAAAATACTGTTTTTAAAAATTTTTTTTGTACATTTTTTCATTCTTATTTTACATAGATGACAACTTTTAACTTGAATAAATTAAATTAATAAATATTATTTTTTTTAAATTAATTCAAAAAAATCAAAAAACTTATTCAAAATTTAATATTACTGATAATAAATCAAGTCATTGCGTATTGTGTCTGCAATATTTTCAATATTGATTAAGTAGTTAATGTCAGGAATGTCTGATTAATAAATTTTAATACGATATCTTTTCATAAAAAAATGTGATTAAAAGCGCAAGAGAAGATATGAGAAAAAATTGTGAAATTTTCTCACTTTGCAAGACGATTGACTTAAATATAGTGAGATGTAGCTATTTAAAGAGTGTTGAGATCAGTTGTAGTAATGAAATACAGTTGCTGTAGATGGAATAAAGAAAGCAAGAACAAGAGAATGTCTCATTCAAAGGCTTCTTATTTATCCAATCAAACCTGCTGGCGCAGTAATCAAAGCTAAACGAGTATTAATTAAAGGTGCGCGCGCACCTCATCAACAAATCACAAGGCGGCGCATGATACACACAGTAGTGGCACCTCCTGGATATTAATTTATTTATGAAGTCTCAAATCAAGGTCCTAACCGTATCTGTCGTGGTGTTCCATCACAAGCAATGCATACATATTAGTAAATGCCTAAATAAATTTGAATTTAAATAGAAACAGAAATTGAAAAAATGAAATTCCACACTACATCTGTAAATTACTATTATATATAACTATTGTTTGATCAAATGGGCCTCGAGCTTCTTGATGGCTGAGAACTGTTTTGAGAGATGGTTAAAGCACTAGAAATGCTAACGGATCCGTTGTTGGTTGACAACCTTGGGTTTTCTCCATTTTGCAGACCTTTTCCACTTCTAGTCCCCAATCTCACAGCTTCAGATTTCTCTTCACTGTCATTTTGGTACTCTTCTTCATTTAGTAATATATCTATCAGTCATCTTCTCTGTACTATGTCTTACACAGAATGATCGTTTTGAAACCATTTACAATATTAAACTGAAGTCATTACATACGTCAAAATAAAACAAAACAAAACACACTACCAATAATTGCCTTTTATGTTCCTCATTCTTTGTATTTACTTAATTATTAATATATTAGGCTAACACGTACTTTACACATTGAACACGGCGGTACTTATCCGCGTGGCATAGTCGTCTCTTTCGACGTCCCGTTGGCGACTGAGTTGATTCTATACACGAATCTTCGCTATAAACGCAATAATCACGAAGAAAAAGCAAAAAATATTCGCTGTGTTAGTCGAAATAACTAAAAGTATCTCCTTAAAGATAAAATTAATATTGATGAATAAATAAATAAATGAAGATTTTTAAAGATAGACAAAAAATCGGCATATTTTATTATTTTTAAATACTAACACCAAAATAACATTTTGCCTGAAGCTCGATAACTTACCCAGAGAATGAATGAGATTAAGGAACTTGAAACTTTGGGATCAGTTTGACATCCCAGATATCCTGAGGAAGTTAAATGGCTGCGGTGGATGGGGTATCTAGAAAGAGTGTCGAATTCTGTAACAAGCCCTTCTTGATATGTTAACAGAATCAGTACCTAGATAATATTAAGTAAGGGGTCCTGTTAAAAATAATATTAAGGTTAACACGACGAAATGACAAAAACATACATATGGTTAAAATTCAGAAAACTGCAACCGTAATAACAGAATGTTAGTACTTTTATAAAAACCACTATTTACGATCTACTGGTTTCGAGACGTACTCGTCTCTTCGTCAGGACTAACACTACACTACTACATTCACAACACTATACACCCCAACCATAGTATTGTCAAACTATCACCACTTTTGTCCACATGCGTGTTAATCTTGTCAGGGCCAAGCATGCACTGCAACTGCAACCGTGATTATATAACGACCAATTTAATATGTAATATGTCTCTAGCATTGTAGTTGTACCACTTTTTCCCCCTGATTCCACGAGACGTAGAGTGAGCCTTGAACGCTCCTTGGATTAATTTCTCATATTTCCGACCCGAGCCTTTTGTTAGGACAAATCGCTTTGGGCCGAATTTTTAATCACTTCTAGCTTCTTTCTCCTTTCATGAACTTCCCAAATCCTTATTAACCAGACCTCGGGTCGCGGGGGAGGGGGTGGGCGCTCTTTTAATTTACCGCCCCGGGCAAATTGCAGAAAACTTTAACCGTTTTTAAATTTTATCGGTTTTTCTTCCCAAATCCTGGCCGTAAGGGCGAGTTCTCTTATAGGCTTTCAACGATATTTTCCTGCGTTGTTGCACTTCTATATAAGTCTATTTACACCCCTATGATACATGAAAAAATACTTTTTTTAATTTAAGCTAAACGCTTATGCTATGAAAATGAGACTAACTTACTGGTATCCTGAAACGGAGCTTAACACATCAACCACTGGGCAACTAGACGAGAGTCATTAGCATCATCATCATCACTGTTGTACCTCTTCTTGTGGGTCTTGGCCTCCTCAAGAGTATTCCACCACTTATCTCTGCCTTCTGCCAGCTTTCTCCATCTCTGATCTCTTAAGCAAATATGTCAGAGAACATTCTCGTTCACTCTTAGTTTTGGCCTTATTAAGCACCTTCGCCCTATTGGTTGCGAATTATTCAATCATTCTTTCCACATGACCTAACCACTGACGTCTACTCAATTTTATAAATTTTGTATCTCTTAGCTCCTAAAACAAAGTAAAGAGATCATTGTTATAGCGCTTCTTCTTCTTCTTTCATTAGATCGTTGATCCGTATTGACAGGTCAGTCCTGGTCTTTTGACGAGGACGCCCAGCTCTCTCTCCATCTCTTTGGTGGTCTCCCTGGCGGTCGGCGCCTCTCTGGAATCCCGCGCATCACGGCTCTGGGAAGTCTTGTCTTGTCCATTATCTCGATATGATCTCTCCAGAAACGCCTTCTCTGCCTGTTCCATCGTACAATATCTTGTTTTTCGCAGGTTTTGTGGATTTCTGCATTAAGTATTTTGTCTCTGAGGGTCTCCGTAGTTCTGAGAAGGTGTTTAGTAATCACCATGTCCGCTCTTGATTTGATACCGTATGTCATGACATCACAGTGTCTGCTCTTACTTCGATACCGTATGTCATGATAATGATAATGTTATAGCGCCTGCATATAAATCCAAGAACCAATCTAAAGAAACGGCCCAAATTTTTCTCGAAAGGCATATCCATTACAGAAAAAAACAACTCACTTTGAAAGCGTTATCGATATATACCTATAATATTATAGCAGTAGGTATATATATTGTGTTATGAATCCAACGTTAAAATTGCTGCAACATGTATTTTTGTGTTGTGAGACCTAAAAAAAAACTAACCCATAAAAACCAAGTTTTTATTATACTCTTTTTCTCATTGAAACAGGTTTCGCGCCTACTCCAAGCGTCAGGCTCGAAAATTAAATAATATCAAAATCGTTAAAATTTCGAAAAATGCAAAATTATACCATAATTATTTACAAAATTAAAACGCAAATTTGAAAGATCATTTTCATCGTCGCCACGAGTCTGCCTGCAAAGTTTCAGCTCGATTGGATCTCATTTGGACTATATCTCGATTGGAGCGAAAAGGGTTAAAAATCGATCCAAAGACAAGCAGACAAGCAGACTCTACGATTAAGTAAATACACCTTTCTTTTCTTTTTGCGCTAGTAAATAAATATCTACACGCAACTATTCTTTCATTCATCATCACCATTCTTTCCCATAAGTGGGTTACTTTGTTAATCAAGATGTATCTTAGAAACGAAGCTACTTTTTATATAGGAAAGTAGGTATGGAAGTCTCTTTTTTGGGTAATTAAAGGGCTAACAGTCTATCGTATAAACACCCAAAAAAAATATATATACCTACTTTTCCATATAAAAATAGCTTTTTCTTTATGAGGCCTAAATAGTATTTCTTGAATAATGATGTTCTTGTAAATTTTGGAATATTCTGGTTCTGCTAAATTTTTTTCAAGCCAGTAACGGTTCATTCTTGAATATGTGCTTTAATTAAAAATATAAAAAATATAATATTTCTTCTTTTAAAAAGCTCAATTTATCATACTGCTATTCTACTCAAATTCGTTGTCATTTAATATTATATTTGATGCTCCAGCGATGTATTCCAGCGATAAGAATCAGACTTTCCCCAAGTTTTCTGTTCCCACACCGCCCTTTAATTCTACCCATTTACTGGGGACTACAGTTTTCAAGTCCACTAAATCACCGATGTAATCTCTCGAACAAAAAAATCCCTGGGAGGAAAACTCTCCGTGTTGGAAGTTTCGCTAGCAGTAAAAAACCTCCAAATTTGTTTTAATTTTTACATAAAGTTGGCCAGCCTTACATTATTAAGTAAAATTTAAGATTCTTAAAATTATTACGTTTGAATATTCTATATGTTATTCATATTCATCTCAGAGTACACGATATTAGAAAATTCTAAGCAACGTGAAAAAATAAGTATAGAAAGTTTAGGAAGAAAGAAACATCAGTAAGTTAAGATTTTCAAAACAATCGTCTTCCTAATCTTCATGCAATGAAATATTTTCAAACCATGTAATCATGACTCACCAATAAAAAGCTAAGAGGGTAGTTTTTTAGGTGATATTTAAGCACAAGCAATTAATTCATTCAAGTGTAGACATCAAGTTGTTTGAAAATGGTATTATGAAAATCGCGTATATATAGTAAGGAAATTGCAAAGGGGATTAGATACAGAATAAGTAGTAATATATCAATGACGACAATAACATTGAAACCTCTAGAACTTTCCACTATATTCTGGAACACACTACCACACTCTGGAATTAGATACAACATACAAGTGGAAAAGCCTAAAAGCGACGAGAATCTTTTCCTAAATACCAAAATAATCTGGGAGGTTAATCCAGTTTTTGTGTATAAATACGGAAGGGTTGTCGTTTTTTGAATGTTCGTTCGGTGCAAAGTCGGCCGTAATCTGCAAGACCAGGGTGGCCAGTCGTGTGGTAATCAAAGCGATAAATAAAATAATCTATCATTTTATTTAACTTGAATAAAAACGAATGAATTTTTCGTGATCAATTTAAGTTATTGTAATGAAAGTCCAACTTTTTACAAAAAGTAAATTAGAAATATTGAAAAAAATGCAATTTTTATGTCACATATCTCCATAACTATTGATAATAGGTCGTAATAGCTTGAACATTTTCGACTCATAATCAAGGCAGGAATATAGTCCTGCGAGATTATTAATGTTTTCCAAATAACCCTGTATATTGTTAACTAATGATTTTATTATTTTTACTTTATTTTTTCTTTTACCTGTATTGTGTACTTCTAAAGCTTGATGGCCATGTATCGCTTAATGAATATAAATACTCACGGTCACACTGAATTTATTTCAAAAAGTAAGAGCTCGACTAGAGATAATATTTATGCAAAAAATGCATTTCTCGGGATAAGATCTATATTCTCTAACCGTAACCTAAACTTGTAACTAAGAATGCCTATGGTTAGATTTTATATTTTCTTCATTCTCTTTTATGGGATTTAGGCATGGACACTTAACTAAGAATTAATCAATAAAGCCTTCGAACTGTGGCTCTACAGACGCATATTGAAAATTTCCTGTGTGGACAGATTTACGAATTTCAAAATCCTCCGGTACATGGAGAAAAGTCAAAAAGTGCTGCTGACCATTAAGATAAAAAAGGTTGAGTATCTCGAACACATTACGAAAGTACCAAAATATAGTCTTAACTCTTAAAAGACTGTGCTAAAAAATACCTTCGGGAACGGTGGTGTAACACAGCGTTACCTGATTAAAAATCGGCATAGTTTTTAATATGTGATGATGTACATATATACGATACAGATAAGACTTTTTAAAGGTCATTTTATATAATAATGTAAGGTAAACATACATATTTGCATTATTTTAGTAACTTATTATAAAATCATGGCATATCGAATTTGCGTGCGCTTCCGCTAACGTACCATAACCAACTGAATTCAACGACACGGTCGCTAGGTCGCCTGCACTCCGTCTTTATCTAACACGTGTTACGCGAATCTACCGTACTCTTTCGATATATATGTTTTCGCTTTCACCGAAGCCCAAGCAACTGCCATCTCTATCCTATATGAAATGTGTGGTATTATCGTACTCTTTCTTGCTCGATTTAACTGCGATGTGCAATATTCTCCTCTCTTTTACACACTGACCGAAAATACGAGAGTAATGAATAAATATTTTTCAATTAAGAAATCCGTACATTCGTAACAGTTCAGGTTTCTATTATATTTTTAAATAAAAAAAACTATCCTTCTGGCTTATTTTAGTATTTTTCTGTTGATGCATATCTTGAATGCTTCAAGTCAACTTTTTAATTATTCGATAATTGTCCGTGCTTCTATTCCATAAAATAATATCGAAAAGTTTGAGGTCATGACCGCTGAAGATCTTTTTCATGCGGATAAAGGTTGAACGAGCTTGCTTAATGTGGCATTTCAACCGTAGAATCCTAAGTATACAATACTTTGTAACTTCTCTAATTTCGTTCTAGCAATATAAAAATTTTCACTATCAAATACGTTATGTTTACTTATGAGCATGTATCTTGTTTTAGTTGTATTAGGTCCTGTATGTCGGTGGTGTAACGTATGTCTACATGACATAGAAAATATGAAATATCTACCTTATTTACGAAAACTAAAATGTCACATTTTTTGTAATCATTGAATAGACATTTTCACACCAAAATAACTAAATTAAACTGTGATGAATGTACTGATTTTTTAATTTTAAAATATTTATTCATTTCTCTCGTATTTTCAGCCAGTGCGTAAAAAAGAGCAGAATATTGCACTTCGCAGTGGAATCGAGCAAGAAAGAGCACGACAATCACACACATTTCATGTAGGACAGAGATGGCGCTTGCTTTGGTTTCGGTAAAAGAGAAAACAATATCGAAAGAACACGGTAGAGTCGTGTAACACGTGTTAGACAAAGTCGGACTACAGTCGCCGCGTCGTTGAATTTAGTCGGTAATGATACGTCGGCGTGAGCGCACGAAAATTCGATATGCCTTGATTTTATGATAATTTACTAAAATAATGCAAATATGTATTTTTCCGTACATAATTTTATAAAGGGATCTTTAAAAAGTCTTATCTGTATTCAAAATATTTTTTTTTTACCACATATTAAAAACTATATCGATTTTTAATTAATCATGTAACACTGTGTTACACCACCGTTTCCGAAGGTATTTTTTAGCACAGTCTTTTGAGAGTTAAGTTCTAATCCAAAATTCTCACATGTATTCACTTCTTGACCCCGAAACATATGTCCTTGATCAACGGTCATCATTCAAAAAATACGAACAGTCAAATGATAAAGAAACATTGACAAATCCTCCGGGTATTTCAGCATTTTTACTAAGGTTTGTTTTTCATTTACGAGCTAGCTAAAGGTTTAAAATTGCTTCTTGACAGTTTAAAAGCCTTGTCAAGCAAATAGATTTTCACTTCAGCAACAACAACAGTTCAAATATGAGTTCCAGCAGACTCCGTCTCCTCGCTTGCAAATGCTCCCCGGTACCGGAGGCTCCATTGTGCTTTTCAATTGAAGCCTTCGGATTGGAATAAATGGAATAAACAGATAGCGGATCGAACAGCCGTAGAATTTAATACTTGCGCATGATCGGACGGGCAAAATAGATATTCAGATTCAGTATTTGAAATTACATGCCGACAATATTTTCTCACAAATTTTTCACGTTACATCGTATAACTTTTTCGGTATTAAAATTTGTTTTTTACCTTTGAGTTTCCGTAGGCTTTAATTTATGCCTATTTTCAAAATTTAATTTTACATACTGTTAATTAAGTTTAATAAATTGCGTTCGCTTCCCCGGCAGGCTAAATTAAATTTATATTAACATTTTTAAATGTGATTACATTTCTTACTGAATATGTGTGTATAAAAAAAACGGAAATTTTTCATCACAAGAATTCGAAAGTATTTTATGTCAATTATATCACGGACGACCCGTGTTGCCCGTAATATAATTTCATCTTAATCAATTTGAACATGTTTTAACTATTACTTGTGTTAATTTCAAGGTAATACAGTCAGTTATTAGTTTAACGACGGTGGTGGAATACAAAAGTATTGCAATAGCATTTGAATGTTTATTTAGTAACGGAGATAAGCTCCGGTAGCAAGTGGAAATGTACAAGTGGTTTAATAATAGCACGTAGATTGAGATCGCGCGTAGCTAGGACAGTGGTCGGCCAGCTGTCGAGATTCAGCTGTGATGTGATGTACTCCTGAGCTTAGTATTCCAGCTCATATGAATACCCTTTCGTATGGTTAGGGATGCGATATTGCGTCCCTAATCTATGGATCCAATCGCTTGATCCGACTCGGCGACATAGTCAGAACGATAAACCTATTTATTATTCTGGCTATTTTGCTGATATAAAAAAATATGACCCCCAAACCGCCACTTGATTCTGTCTATTAGTGTCTAATACAACACGGTACTAGGTCAAGTATGCACGAACTTGTAGGGTCAGTCTGAATGATGTCGCTTGAGGTTTTAAGCAATAATAGCTTGATTAACTTGTGATTATAATTATGTTTCTGTCGTTTTTGAAAAATTCGGGTTTTTTTAAATATAAAGAACATTCTGAACAAATTTAATTGACATCTTTTCATACAAATATTACATTAGACCTTGCCACGCATTTTTCGGATGCCTCCTGTACCTGCTGCCTTCAACATTTGCCTCATATATTTTCTCAACCATCCTCTCCTAGCTCATACGTTCCTTTAATTTCTCTACATTGACGTCTTTTCTTTCATTCCACACTCTATCGACCAAAGATTAACGAGAACATAGTAAGGAATTAGGCCCAGATGTGGTACCAAGTTATGGACACGGCATTTACGTTAATTTACGTCTATTTATTTTGGTGATCTATGTCTAAATACATGAATTTATAGACACCCACTGCATTTTCAGGATAGTTTTATAAGCTTCCATATCGCTCCTACTCATAAGTCACCTGATTGACAGTTTTTTCTTCAAAATGCCACCTCTGTGCCGACGCGGCAAGGAAGGGCCTGCAAAAGTCTATTCACTGTATTTCTCCCACATACCAATTTATTTAAACAAAAGTTATATAATAATCAGTAAAGTACACATTAAAATTAAGAAAAACAGTTTAAGTTACACTTCCTAAATATTTGTATATTTTTGTAGGCATACTGAACAAGCACAAAGTTACCAGGGGCGTGTAGTGGAAACATGCTGCACGGCCACATTATCATAAATATAAAATAATTGAAATGAAACATATAGCTTGTAATATTCCTGATACAATTATTGTTATATTCTTCATATTTTAATATAACTTAATAATATTCTAGCCGAGAAATATTTCATTAATTTGTATTTATTTTTTTTAGAATATATATATATATACAATAATGATGATGAACTTGCAATGAATTTCAATCACAGAAACAACTTCTAGAAATTAAAGTTACTTCTTCTTCATGGGCATTAAAAATCTCAGATTTTGTCTCCATTTTGGAAGCTGTAAATTAAGAACCTAGCACACAAAATGAAGGCTGAAGTCTTTTATCATAAAAATAGGAATGCTCGTTTGAGAGCTGGGCGGGATGCCACAAGAGTTTCAATAATAATGGACTTGTAACAACATATTATGTTAACGTAAAAGTAATCCTTCAAAGTTCTCACTGCACGAGGCTGGAAGTTATCGGCGTTGCAATATTATGATCCGAGATTGAGATATGAGGGAAATTATTTTTTTTCTAAAAAATTTATTTTCTTTCCAAGTTATCCGCCTGATTTTTTCAAATTCGTAAGTAACTGTTACATTTACATCTGTTACACATAAATTACAAATAAATTATTTAAAGTGAGGGAGCAGCAGGCGAATGGGTAAGGGGTGATTTATAGGAAATTAAGAAACGGGTAAATCCTCATTTCAAATGTAAGTGGTATGTAAATTCTTTGAATTTTTTTAGATACCTAAACAGAATTAGTTTCTAATTTACTACAATACTAAGTGTGCTATGTAATTACTCCTTTTAAATATATTAATTCAATTCAATTTGTTTTTATACATAACACTTACATAACAAACGTAAATTCAAATCGTTTATAGATTCAATTATAAATGATATATTAACATAAATAAATAAAATATATTAAACATATGTAAAATGTTTTTTTTTCCTTTAATATTTTGATTGTCTATCATGCTTCAATTTTTGGATTTAATTTTGTTAGTATACAATTGTATCCATGTATATGTACCAATTTGTTAGTATACAATTGTATCCATGTATATGTACCAATATACAATGACAAAGGAGCCATAGGCCCTGAAACATGTTGACATTTTCTATAAAAAAGTGGTGAAAACTAAGTTTATTTTATTAATTACATATATAAAATAATTCAAATCAAAGTTGCGCGAGAATCTTGCTTCGGAAAACATTCTCAGAGATATGGAACAGTCCAATGTCTAAAGCGATATTCTTCAGCGTTCGTTGCCGATGGTTATGCCCGTTGGAAGAACGGGCATAACCATTGGCAGGTTGGTTCTGTATATTGGAATGTAACGCAAGCTGCGCTGACGGCGTCTAAGGTAATCAGGAATATACAAACCAATGCTCTGCGTAATTTCAGGATTATCGATCATACCACGCAACAGTCAATAAATCGTCGTAATCAAACGCACATTCCTTATAGTCTCTAAACTACTGTAGCCAAACATACTCTGGAGAAACTCGGATAAGTAAATTTAAGGATAATGTTCGTATTCTCTTATGTAAAGATATCCTGAAAATAATTTTTGAACCTTCTCTACCGTAAGAGAGTATTTTAGGCTCATGTGGCCCTCAAATCATCGAGCAACTTTCGAGTCTACTTAGCATCAATAAAATAAATTACCACGCCATAGTGCAAGCAAATCTCAAATACGCCAAACAAAACAAAACTACTCCTGATTGAAATTTTAAAATCAAAATAATATTATTAAGAAAACAAACGGATTTTCCAATACCTTATCTTCAAAAAAATTTTAGTCTTAAAATCTATTGATCTAGTACAGAGAAATTCAATAATACAATTTATTAAGGAAAGATACACGCATTGTTTTGTAACTGAAAATCGCACACGATTAATACCTAGACATATTTTTACCATCAAATTGTAACACCTTTTTGGCGCAAAATCACTTTACACATCCAGGGAAAAGATATAGTAACACCATACCTGATAATATCAAAAAAATTATAGTCGAAAAATGTCTACAAACAGCATCCAAATTTTTTATCAAAATTGAATATAAAATCTAAATAATTTCACCACACTCATCTTCGAAGAAGCTTGCTTCTATATAAAATAAAATAACTACTTCATGATAAAAATTAAATTTTTTCTACATAATAATATGGAGTATTAAAGCAAAGGCTGCAAATTAAAAAATGAGTGTAGTCACTCAAGATTACTTATTTAGAATATACTAAATTATAGCTTTTATATATCTATCTTTTCCAGATTCATGTTTCCTATAAATTTATAGGCTATATTTCGTATGAAATCTCAAGTTCAGTACGTTTAAATTAGTTATCCTGGATGACGTCATTATTATTTTTTTGGATATTGCTGCTTTTACTTCTTTAACCCATATATATTTTAAGAATTTCATAAACAATATATAAATACAATTTAAAAAAATACGATAAAATTGCACATCGTTTTCAAGGGTAGGTTTTCTTAGAACACGATTCCTGCACCACATTTCAAACGCTACTCCTCTCTTTTTTTATCAAAATAGTGGTTATAGGAAAGATATTTACCGGTAAATCGTTATTGTAACTAAGCCATTTCTCCCGGTAAACCGATAATGCGGCCGATTGTATCAACATGGATTATAGTTTGGTTTAATGAAAATATCATTTAGGCCGGCACGCATGCGCACTGCGCGTGGTTTTTGAATATGTCATCAAAATCGTTTTTATTCAATGTTTCGACATTGTAGTATCGGAATGTATAATATAATGTTGTATAATTTTTCTGAGAATTAACTGATTCTATAGTATATATTTTTACCAAGCAAAGTGATTTACTTACGTAGACCTCGAACAATACTTTTTTGTCGGAAGGAATGGATTTTTCCGTAAGTCTAAATGAATTTTTCCGCTCGGCATTGTTGGCAATTAATTTGTTTAATAAATCTCATCATACATCATGTTTTGATAAATTTACATTTATATGCCACAGAATAGATGAAACAGTACCTATTCCTATCTGGAGTAGGTACTGTTTCTTGGATTGCGGATAGGTAAGCCGCCACTGAGACTTGAATGTTGAAATATTTAATAAAAACGATTTTGAAGACACGTGTCAAAAATCACGTGCAGTACGCATGCGCTATTGTCCTCTTGTCGCCATTGCAAATTGTACAAGTGAGTATCGGAAAAACAAAAGTGCGTGAACTATCATTACTTTTATCGTTTGTTTGATGTCTCTGTCCATATTCTAGGGAATCGGTTTCCAGTCACTTTAGCCAGCTAGGACGAAAACGTTTTTCTTGGTTAAGCTTTTGATATTTCATTTACAGCAACACAAATATGCGAATCAATAATGTGAATCTTCTAGATTGTCGAAAACATAGTATTTACTTTTATGTGGGTACTCTTATCATTTACAACAATATTGATATCCCAATTGCAATAATATCGTTATATGTCTGGTCGTCCGCCCGTAATATTTAAAAAAAAAAAAATTTTTTTTCGAAAAACTTTTTATTCGAATTTTTTAATTAAATAAATCAAACACCTTAACAAAGTATAAAAACCAATATTTATTAATTAATAAGCCAACCGGTTTCGCTTCACTCAAGAGTTGAATGCCATATGGTTTGTTTGTCTTGTGGTTAGGACTCTCGCCTCGTGATACTGATACTCTGACCTCACAACAGATCAGCAAGTTAGTCCTATTTACATAGCACAAGCGTTTGGTTTTGTTTGAAAATAGTAAGAATATTGACGTGACACGTATTCCGTGTTCGCATCTCTATTTTTGTTTTAAAAAAATATGTTCATATAAGAAGCTTGAGTAAAGCTAAACCGGTTGGCTAATTAACTAATAAATTGAGGTTTTATACTTAATTAACGTGTTTAATTTATTTAATATGTCAAACCACAAAGTGATAGTTTATCCTAGAATATTATTTTTGAAAAAAAATTTTTTTTTCAATATAATAAATAAATACCTATTTCTTAGGAACAGACGTGTAAAATTACCGTAATTTTTGACGGGTTCAATGAACGGGTTCGTGGCATTGGGAGACACATAAATCAATTAAACTTTCATGACTAAGATAAAATACCTAACTGAAGTACTTCTATTGTTTTCTAAAATATTCCAGAGTTATTCAAACCATCCAAAAATCCTCTTGAATTTAGAATCTCTTGATAATATGTATTGTCACGAGATGGCAGAAGCAGAAAGAATTGCTAATTATCAAGGATTTTACAGCACTCTCTTCATTTGAAAAGTAAATAAGAAACTTCTACGAAGGTAAACTAGAAACTTCTACAAATAACCCAGTAGATTCTGGATTCATCACGACGCGACATTTACCTATAAAAAGGGATTGACCGGCTTCGCAACAATCACTATTTGACGTTTAACGCGTACAACATTACCAGCGATAAAACCAACGGAGCAGCGTGACCAGTGCGTGTATAATTGCGTAACAGATATTCAGGCAGAATACTTACATGCAAATTAAGCGGAATATTCTCAACAGTGGTCGATGCGATAGAAACAGCATAGTAAAAAGTATTATACAGACAAATGACAAATGATAATAATGATAATACTTGATTCCACTTGATACTCTGTAGATACATAATAACTACCTTATGAAAATAAATACTACTGACGAACTCGAAAATATATTATAATTGTGTTCTATAACGCCACTCTGGGACAGGCGTAGCCTAGTATAGTGGCATAATCCACAAATTAAACAAAACAAAAAAATGTGTAATTTATCTTATGTTTTATCTTATGTTTTATTGTTAAATTAGTATTAAGTATCTTTATTTGTAAACAAGGATTTTTTAAATAAATAAATAAATAAATAATAGTACGAATTGAGAAATTGGAGAATAAGTGTGTGAAATATTTTTGAAACATTTAATGACGTTGTAAATAAAAGAATATTTCTCCAATTAAATTCGTGTCCTATTACTTTGTATAATTAGTAATACTTGAATTAATTTTAAGTATTTTATTAGACTCCCAGTGATCCCAACCCTGCGATAGTATATTAAACACACAAAGGGCCCTGTAAGCTATCTTTAAGTAGTTGTTTTTATCCCAATTAGACTATCGTTCACATACCACGCTATCCCAAAGTTGACTGAGTCCGTGGGCAAAATTTATCCAAAGTCATCCAAAGCAATCCAAATAAATTTTATGTGTGTTTTTAATTTTTCGAAATTAATTTCTATTAAGGCTCGACATTTACTACAAATGCATATTTCGGCGTTTTTTTATTACGAAAATGTGGGTTTTTATTATTCATTTATATCAGAATGTATATTCTAGACTGCAATTTTTCAGAGCAATAACTTAGATAGAATTTTTTTCTTGAATAAACGTAATAAACTGAACATTATTTACAATAATTAAGAAAATATAAGCATTAATGGCATTCTGTTTCATAATTACATAATTTATTGGCACATTTCATACTTTTAAAATTTATTTTTAAATAATAATTAAGGAGTTTTTATTTTAAAAAATATTTACGGGAATCTATATAATTTAGGGTTTAAAATCATATTTTTATATTAATAAAAAGCGTATTAAAATCAACAAAAAACGGTAAAGTTTCTTGCTAATTTAAAACATTATAACTTTATTAATATTGAATATTTCTTAATTTTTTTACAACTGATTCTGGATAATGAAGTAAACTTTATACGCATAAAAAATATATTATGCGTAATATTCATTAAAACTTTGCGCCTTCTTGGACACTACAAACGATTTCTTGGGCGCGGCCTGTCGATTAATTCTTATATTTTCTTAATTATTGCAAATAATGTTCAGTTTATTACTTTTATATAAGAACAAAGGTTTTATCTAAGTTATTGCCCTAAAAAATGCAGTCTAGAATATACATTCCGATGAATAATAGAAACCTACATTTTCGTAAAAAAAAAAACGACGTAATATGCATTTGCGGTGAATGTGTCGCATTAATTTCGTTTCTTTTTTCTGTTAAACGTATTCGAATTTTTTAACAGGATTCTCGCTGAATATTTAGAGTATTAACAAGCTTTAAAAAAAAAAATGGAGATTTATGATTGAAAATATATCGATATATTGGTAGTCAGACACAATGGACGCTAATAATGGAACAGGCTGGCCGTCCGCGGCCGAACGAGCGACCGTCGCTACAATTACGTGCTAATCCTCTTAACTTCACTAAAAATCTGCATAATCACGTTTGAAATGTGGTGCTGCAAGAGCACATTGAAAACATCCTGTGTAGGCAAAGTGGAAAACAATGTTCGAAAAAGTAAACCCATATCAGAATAGTTTATTATCAGCCCTTTATATACGAGGACTTGGTTGTCATTTCATTGTACGTTTGTTTTCTTGACTAAAACATTCATTTGTATCACATTGGTACTAAATTAAATTTAAGGTAATCAGGAAAATCGTTTATTCAGTATTTGTATTATTATATTTTGATACACGTATTTTGACACAACCAACTTTTGTTGTGTGCTTATTTTGAATAAAGAGATAAATTCTAATGTGCGGTGAAGTTGATATAAATGATTTAAAAGTATGTGAAATAAGATATATATGTTCTTTTTTTTCTAAAAATAAGATAACACTTGAGTAGTACATTACTTTAAAAACCACATAGAAGACACAATTATGTAAATTCGATTGCTGAAGCTATCACGAGATCTATCATCATACAGTTTTAATGCGATCACGGAATACATGTCACATCTATATTCTTACTATTTTCAAACTAAGCTAAACGCTTGTGCTACGGAAATGGGACCAACTTGCTAGTCTGGAGAGAGGTTTGAACCCACAACCTTTGGATCACAAGGCGATTGTTCTAATCACAAGACCAACAAACTACTCAATTGTTACAATATAAATTAATTAACTTGACCCACTGTACACGAATTTATCTAGATATCTATTCTGTAATTCGCACTAGTTACTCGAAAATCTTCCACTTGTATCTAGAAATTCCGGTTCACGTCGTTTCGTAGCTCAAACCGCTCACCTACTACGCTTCATTAACTTTAGAGCTCGTAATACGTATTAAGCTTCGTTACCTCAATTCTTCTTCTTCTTTTTTTAGTGCACAATCCATTCAACGGTTGTTGGCTATGCAAACATTGTTTACTGCGGCCCGGAACAACTCTACAGTAGTACAAGCCACCATCTCAGATTTTTCAGCCATAATGTTCTCCTTCTTCTTGAGCCCCAATTTCCGGCAACATTTCCCTGCATTATTAAAAGCAAGATCTCATGCATCTCGGATGTCTCATCACATGTTTGAGATATTGTAGTTTTCGGATTTTAATTGTTTTAATAATTTATTTTTATTTATTCATCCGAACCATAACATTTTTATTCATATCTCAGTCCATCTAGCATATTTTGAGTATCACCTTGAAACATTTAATCTATAATTGAGGGTATGCGATGCATTCAATAAACTGATAAGATTATTGGATATTGATCTGTTCGAGTGCAGCCACACAAGATTAAGAAAAATTTTGAGTGCAGAATTTTTCTCTACTTAATAATAAAGTCTCTTTTTCTTTTGTTTAAATTTTTTATTCTTTCTTGTTATGTAATTCTTAACATGCTTAAGTTTACTTCATAACATATTTAGCATTACTAACATATTTCTAAATGTGGAGACCTGTAATTGGCCATCTATATTATATCAATGTTTTCTATGCTTCTTTGTTGTGCTGTTGGTCTTCCATGGATATTAAATAAATAATCACATCCTGTAATCCTAAAATCCTATAATCCAAAATAAACTAAAGCAAACATACCCAGTGTTCTTCTTTGCCACTAATTTCACTATAACCTTACATTAGTGTGACTACTCACATTCTAAATGTGTGACCATCAACATCTACATCAACTTTTCTGACGATGTGCATCAGAAGAATTAAAGAGATAATTGTAAGAATATATCTGTCCCCATGTAGAATCATTCCCTCATGCGAAGATATATGATTGATTGCCCCCAGATTATTAGTCTGATCGACTTATATGCCCCATCGAGGTTATCAGGACACAGTTCATTATTCTATTATAGTGGAAATGTCAGAACTAATGCATTATCAAACTCTGTAATTCCAAGATTACACTCATTAGGTAATGAACATGCAGAGGCGGCTGACATTTTTGCTGATAGTATAACTGTGTATAGGACAAAGCTGATACAATTATTTACATCTCAACGAAATGAAAATGGACAATAGATTTTTCTGTATTATTATTTTACCTTTAATTATTATTATTTGTACCTTTACCTGTATTATTATTTTATCTGTCTTATGTTTTTCTGTATTATTATTTTACCTTTTAACTATTATTATTTTACCTTTAAACTGTATTATTATTTTATCTGTCTTATGTTTTTTAAAAAAAATTATTCTGTATATTGTAAAAGCCCATAAGGGCGTTAATTAAATACATAAATAAATATCGCGTAGTGTACCTACGCAGGCAGCGAGTAATCATTAAATTCTGTGAAAATAATTTAAGAATGCTTTTAGCATCTTATTGAAGATAATCATTACAGTGTTTGGCATCTAGGAAGGCACTATTTACGTATTTTTTGATAACAAAGGTGAAAAAACTTTGCTTTATATCCGGTCCAATTTAATTTTTAAGAAGCAGCAGATAGCACGTGAAAACTTTTAATCAAATAAATCAGTGAGGAAACTTTTTCAACACTACAAATTATTTCAAAAGCCTGTCTGTCGGTGATAAATCCTGGCGTAATATCGGGACGCTCTTTCCAAGCGCGGCGCGAATCATAAATTACGCTGTTTTGATTCCCGAATCCAAATTGGATTTTACTTTTTAAAGAAGTCTGATTTCGGAGAAAATAATTTTATAGACTGGGAACAACATCGATAACGTCTGATAATCAATATTTTTGTAACTTAATAAATTAATACAACACTAGAAAGTACTCGATTATAATGAAGATAAATACAACACACATATATTAATATATATTAATATAAATTATATTATTAATGCTCGATAACGAGGAGTGCGCGCGCCATAGTCAATGAGAGAATTAAGAATCGCATTATACGGAAAGCGAGCACGTTCAGTTACATTCTATGGCATGCACGCGTGCCGTTTATTCTGGCTCGTTTTTAATGGTTGAAGTTCGTCACTTATAGACCTCTTACAATTTCTCCGATGGTCAAATTGATAAAAATATGAAAAAAATAAAAGAAAGGAGATGAAAGGTAAACGGGAACGATAGTTTGGACTGTATACGAAAAAGGGAGGGCACAGGAAGTTCGACTTACATGCTAATGACTTGCTTTTTTGAAAAACGAGAGCGGATGTTTTCAAACTCTATGAATGAATTGGGTAAACACAATTTCACACACCTGGTAGTGTGGTAGATAGAATAAAGAAAGGAGTGCAGAGATGTTTTGGTCATGTGGAACGTATGAACGAGGATAGGATGGTTAAGAAAATATATGAGGCGAGTATTGAAGGCAACAGGAATAGGGGGCGTCCGCGAAAGACCTGGCATGACCAGATACAACAAGTATTTGAAAATAGCCCCGTTAAAAGCCGCAACAACCGTAGAACTTGTATGAGAAGATGTATGAATGTGGCCGAAGCAAAAGTGGTTGCCAGGATAGAAGAGTGGGGCGTTCAATCCTCTCTACCTACCTAGTTAGTTGGTCACAATCTAGGGAAGCTCCGAGACGACCAAATGAAAAATGTTTTTTTCCGAACATTACCATAAATATGATGTCTCATAAATCTTTCTAACAAAATTAATACGAAAGCATTTTAAAATGTGCAAGTTTATCTTCAGCGGGGGATAATTGAAAAGTGTGGAAATCGGGCGCTAGGTTTTCTCATCAAGATTTCACCCCACAATAATTGATGCAGAAAATGCGTGATAAGATGAAAATCTTTCATTTAAAGCGGCCCTCAAAGTGTAATGAAACTTAGAGAAAACGAATATAAATTTTTAATTTCAATTTCAAACTCTTAATTCCTGGCTGACTTATAGGTTATCTTACATCTACATGAAATTCAAATATGAAGACATTTATTACATGCATATTATGGTATTCCTGAATGCCGTGTATTTTTAAACTAGGCCATTTGCCTACAAGCTAGAAATAACTTAACTTAGTATCCTGGATCGAACCACTCTACTACTAATTATAATAATGATACTACTTATGAAGAAAACTATTCTAGCAAATTAATTGTAAATGACATCCTCGAGATAAAGATTTCCAACTTGCAATATTTTCTTAATAAAATATCCATTTTATTTGACTTAAAATGGCTTAAATTAATTGTTATTGCTCTACTTATGAATTCCAACATTTTATCGAAAATAAAAGTATGAAAATATTTATTCATAATATTTTAATTCAATCAGTATAGTGAACAAATGAAAACGTATCTGTATAATTATTCGTAATTTATGTTATTTTTGCTGCAATCAATTGTATATTTATTTACGTCCCCGGAAACAACGGATCGTTCTCCTGATGACGTTGAATACAACTTCAACTAAACGTCAAAAATTGTTTTTATGAAATCGTTCGTATAAAATATCCGTAAATATTTATTTATATACTTCAATTAATACTTTGCCCTTGAGCATTTCATTGATTAATCAATTTAATTAAATATTAATGTAAAAATTATTCAAATTTTACAGTTGGTGAAGCGTTGATTTGCAAGTAATGGTACATTCCATTTACCACTTTCAAATTATTTCCATCGTTGCTAGGTATTGAAGATATAAATTTGAAACGTTTTCATAATTATTTAGTTATATAGTGGAAAGGAGGTTAGCTATGTTTAAACTAAAAAACAAAAGACATATAAAATTGGAAACAATTAATTATACTAATGGTACTATTATAGTAAACACGCCTGTGTTACGAGTACAATTTATCGGATAGAAGGACTAAAATTTAATTACAATTATGTATATAAATTCTTCATTCTCGTTATCAATGACATTTTCACAAATAAAAGTAGTGAAAAGTATTAAAATAGATTTCCACAAAGAAAACGTCACCAATCATAACAATATTTTTAAATATAAGTACGTTCTTAGAACACAGTTATTGGATTTTGTCCCCAGAGGGATGGTTAATTAATTAAGATAAATTATAAAAGTCTCACTATGAATATTTGAAAGAGTGTGGAAGAATTTTATACGGTGGCCTAGGGATTACAACCTGTATGAGGTGGCTTAAGTGAACACTCTACATGATGCAACTTTCAGCAATTTCATCGTGAGAACATCCACACATAATATTATGAAAGTTCTATATTTGTTCGAATCTGTAAATCTTTCATATATTTGAATGGACAATGCTAGAGACATCTGTAGAGACAATGCTAGAGACATCATAAACAAGAAGTTGAAATAGATTATTTAAAGATATCTTAAATTTTTAATAAAATTTTGCTAAATAAATAAAAATTTATAATAATATTGATTATATTATTTGTATGTATCTAGTTATATTATTTGATTAATTACACCTATATGTTTCGGAAAAATCTTTCCATCGTTAGGGTGTTATATATGTTACATTTATATGACATATAAATAACACATAATATACAATGTTATAACGTAGGTGTAGTAAATAAAGTAATATAGTAGATACATACAAATAGTACAATCAATATTTTTAAAAATGACAGTCTACAATGTTGCTGAATCAATTGGAAAAATAATAAAAAAAATATTTTTTTTTGTGTGTTTTCATTTTAATTCTACACCCTTGTACCGTGAAAATACTTTTTGATGCCTCACGGTGGTGCAATCCCTTAATCATTCAAAAATTCTAAACAACGCCTTTGGTATACGTAAACCGCAAACACGTACCTCATGACGCACCTCGAAGATTCTCGAGTTAAAAATACGGTAAAAAAATAAAGCGAAGAAATCCATTACACCGCGTTTAAAGTCTCCCAAGATTTATTGCGATTAGGTATTTTTAAAGATGTGGCAACGTTCGGATGAGCGTGCATCATCACGCCTCATTACCGCGAGTGCCGGCACTCTATTTCCCATTTCCTGATGAAAGATACAACATTCGCCATTCGCTTCCCCGGCGGGGATCGAAAAAGATTTACACAGTCCAATTTCGTCCTTAAATCGTGTTTGGGTTAAGAAATTTGAAGGAGTTAGGCAGGCGAGCGAACGCGGGATGCAATCTTATTTAAACAGGATTAGGGAGGTTTTCTTGCTTTACGTTTTAATTCAAATTCGGGGTGGATTCGTGATTTCTCAATTATAAAATTCCTACTAATTATATTTTATCCGCTTCCAGGACCTGTTTCTTAGATGAGAGAAGTATCCATTTAAAAGGAGCTAGATATTCGTACTTTAAAATTTTTTAATTGTGTTGCAATTCATAAAAGCTGGCTAAATCCTATATAAATATTGTTTTAATGTAAGGAGATATTTTGAGGTTTTTTAAATATTTTCCATAACATATTAAAATTACTATTACTATAAAAATATCACATACTAGCTCACTCGCGCGGCTTCATACGTGTAGATTTTTTAGTAACCTTTAGTCATATTTAATCAATTTGTGTATAAACCTTAACATATAGATATATGTATATCGTCTCGAGCGTTTTTAGAGAACTTTTTGAGTTCTACAGCTTCTCTATAGAAAGCATTTAAATATCTCTTACCGTTAAGGCAGCGTTCGTAAGAAACCCATTGCTCGACCATTTTTTCGTCGACTTTAAGTTGTAAAATAGGTCACCACGAAAAACTCTTTTATTTTAACGATAGCTTATGTCCACTTTGAAAGTCTATTCTAAATATTGGTGAAAGAATTTTTGAAATGAGATTAGTAGTTTCGGAGATTACCTCTTATGTCTAAATTTACAAATTTACAAACTTTACCTCTTTATATATTACTATAGATATTTTCTGCCTTAGCCTTTATATCCCACATATCATTTTTAAGAATGAAATTCTGTATATTTTGAAAATTTCAAAAACAACTATTCTTATGGGATAACAATACCCTGGAACCTGAAATTTAGAAAGACATTTGGTAATTTTACAAGGAAGTGATACAATTTTTTTTTGGCACTTAAAATAGTACCTACATATTAATACATATAAGTAAGTATACAATAGTTTTAATAGACTAGAATTAAGTAAAATGTAATAAACGGTATGTAAAATTAAATAAAATAAAAAAATGGGAATATTATAAGGCGCCTTATTTTGATTCAAAAAATAATTTTTTCCAGTTTTGTCTAAATCTAACTCCAACTGAATAATGTGTAATTAACTGAGTAATTGTCCAAAATTCTTAATGCCTGGATTTATAAGCAATGTTGTTTTACATTTCTCATTGATTTTATTACCTCTTATTAAGCTTTTTCTTAGAAAAGCTGTGAAAAATCTATTTCCCGCTTCCCCAGCAACGCAAACGATGCAGTAAATTACGCATTAGTAACATAAAATAAATTTAAACTAATCTGCAATACCCATATTATCCAGTTTCAGTAAACTATTTGGATTTCTAGTGCCAAAATACGTATTTAATCATTTTAATCCTCGGTATGTCCACTTCAACACGAATTTATTCTTAAAAGATTAATGTTATCAAATCTCTATATCAGCGGTTATTAATCTGTGGTCCGCGATCTCCTAGGATAGAACCGCGAAAACGAACGCATATTTATATTTCTATAGCTGAACACATATTTTTATGAAAATGAGCTTAAAGTCGATGGCAATATCCTCGAGTTAATAAAATAGCATTAATTTTTTCATAACGAAGAAATTTCTTTCTATTTTCCTAACTTACGATAATTTGAAAAATAACATCGTTTTATCAATAACCCATTTCTACTCTACATCAGTGATTTGCTTTTGGAGGACAATTTAAATCAGGAACAGTTTATTGATTTGATAAATGATGGAGGTGCAAAACATATTTTCCGTGAAACGTGCTGTAGTGATTTTTGAATTGAAATAGCACAGTCCTATTCTGATGTTGCAAAAATGGCTCTCAGGTCCAAATACAGTCAATACTTAATTATTTGAAGGTTAAGTTACGTTTTTAAAGCGTTATTTGCAGTAGAAATTTTAACTTTTAAGGCGTACCTTAACCCTTAAATCATCTAAGATATCTCTACATGAGGAAGTACGGGCATTATCCTTGGCTTTACCGAGTTTCTTCATGGTATACTTGGCTATAATAGTTTAGATACTAGAAGGAATGTTTATTTGATTACGATTTTCGATTTTTGCGCGGTATGATCGATAATTCTAAAATTGTGCAGAACATTGGTTTGTAAATTCCTGATAATTACCTTAGACGGCGTCAGCATAGATTGTTTCACATTCCAACAAAAGGGACCAACGTGCCGGTGGTTTTGCCTCTTGGAACTTTCGTATCCCTGAGAGTTTTCCGAAGCAGGATTCTCCTACACCTTTGATTTGAATATACATATATGTTTTTTAAAACATTTAATATAATACATGTAAACTCATTTGTTTATTTGAATGTACTTTTGTTGTATGAATGTTTTATACGAAAATAAAAATAAATTTAACTGAATTGAATTAAAATATATATATTAACTCTGCATTCGGACCTAAAATTCCATTCGTAAACATCCATGAGTGTAAGGCGGCTTTTTATACGCTACTTACTATCAAGACAAAATCTCTAAATAGATTATAAGTGACAGATGACATGAGAGTTGCACTGGCCGAAGCAAAGCCAAACATACAAAAATGCGTTCAGGCAAAGCAGACGCATCCATCCCATTTAAATTTATTTAAATGTTATTTAAAGTTAGTGACTACATAACATGTAATATTTTCTGAATACATAATCGTTTGTAAAAAATGTTTTATTCACTACAGCCGTGCCGCGCCGTAGTTATCTGGCGCCCCCGATTTCTTTAAAATAATATAGATTTATTTTTTTATTAAAGGGGTCCGCGAGCCATCAAACAATATTTGACCGCCACGCAGGAAATTTGAAAAAGTTTGAGAACCGCTGCTCTACATGACAACCCGCAAATATCAATCGAGTAGCGCTCAACTCGTAACATTCCATGTTCCGATTTTGAGCATCACTTTGAGCATATTACACTGTGTCGATAATATTAATGTAAAAAAAATGTTATGGATATATATAATAAATAGGTCTCTTATTATTATAATATCTTATCTATAGGTCATAAATTATCTATAGGTCAATGTAATATTTTATGTATTGGCAACATTTGTGCATTGGCCAACTTGTATCATCTATGGTGTGTACCTAATGTGTGTAGTACGCAATAAATTCGTTAATAATTACTAAAACCTATCATTTTAATTATTCTATCAAAATAGGTATATATTGAATATATATTCCATATTCCTCTGTCTTGTGCCGCTTCCGCATGAGTTTACCAGACTAGATCCATTCTATTTTTAACTTATTTATAAAGTACTGAATTCGAAATTATATAGGAAACATGACTTTGGGTGAAATCTACAATTCAGTACATTTTAAATTAGTAATCCTTGCCGACCGACCGCATTAAAAATATTTTTTTAATTTTTTGGTATTGCTGCCTTTGTTTTTATACCCCACAAATATCATATTATGTGATAATAGGGGAAAATATACCGCAAATTGATGAAATAAACAAATTTAGACCATTGAATCGGACAAATACTAGGTACATTAATAGATATCTACCTACCTATACTCCTCTGTACCCGAGTCTTTAACTCTTATACGCAGATAAGTATGTAAAATAATTTTTCTTCCGCTTGAATATATTTTTTATTGTATAATCATACTTTTGAAAGAATTCAAAAAACAAAAATAAAGGAGAAAGACTAAGTATTGTAACGAGATGCTAAAAAAATTTATGCACTGTTCAAATCCCTGTTAATATGTCACTTGGAACGACACTATGGAAATATCGAGAACGGTCTACAGAAATCTACAATTTTCTACAACCTTCGCCAAACGTCTACAAGAAGCGACGAGAACCTTCTCCTGCGCACTGAAATAATCTATAAAATATGAAGATACCAGATATGGGTGTAAAAACTGAACTACGCCGCGGCGTAAGAGTTGTCGTGTTTTTCGCGAGAGAAGTCGGCCGCGAGTCCAGGGTGGCCAGTTGTGAGATAATCGATGCGATAAATAAATCGAAATAATCAGGCAAAATACCTAACCGAAATAAACCAGAGCGACTTCTATGTGCAAGAATTGAATATTCTACGTGTTACCCAGCGATAGTAGTTCATATACGAGTGATATATTTCAAAATAGTATAGATTATAGAATAGCGTTTAATATATGTTAAGTGACTTTGTACATTAAACATTAATTAATAAATCGCTAATTAATTTCCAGTGTTTCATTTGCCTCCCGTAGCCACTACCACGTGACAATACGGTGATATTGGTAGTACAGTAAATAAAATCCAGCCAGTGAACTTTAGGCCACCGTATTAAGTTTCATTGGATTATATTTTACTCTTTCTATTCACTATATAATACATCGCCATTGAAAGTACGTGAGAACGTGGTGACTTACTCCATCAGTTGGTTTATTAATTATATATTGATAAAATTTATAATTAAAAATGACAGAATTTTATTTGAAATTAAAATTTAAAAATTAATTCAAAATATTTAAATTTTAAAAAATTTTAAAATCATCTCAATTTTAATTTATACATACCTATAGTATATTTTGATCTGTGTCACATCAACATAGCGATATGATAAAATATCGTCCCACATTATCTTCTAGTAAAAGCGGTTTAGATGGCTCAAGTTCCGCGTATCGCTTGCCAAAGACATTCTACAGAGAGCGTACACGAATACATGGTGTTCTTTGTGATGCCAACAAGTCTCAGAGACTTGACATTAAGAATTTCCGTTAAAGAGACAAATACACGCGTGTTAAGAATTCATCATAGACAAATCGGTATTCTTTAGGTAGCAAAGAAAGCTACTTAAAGAATAAGTTAAACAATTTTTATTCTTTGATATTTGTGTGTTTCTCTTAATTTCATTTATTTATTTCTTAATAAATATTACGGGACTCGCTTCCATAAATAAATGAAAAATATAAATAACATATAATATATATATAATTTATATATATAGTCTTTATTGTTTTTATATTTAGATGTTATTTATATTTCATTATATATATATATATTTATTTATTTAGAATAAGTACCTCTGTATATTAAGGCCAGAATCTCGATACATTCAGACATATAATCACTGTCAGTAACTGTGGCTTTGCGTTATTAGTGATTGATTCAGAGTCCGTGATTTTAAGCTCATATTGATTTTTTCTTTTTCAGATTTGGTCCATTCGTCTAAATCTGTAAATGGCGGTGCTCTTGAGGTGAACTCGAGCACCTCCTGTGACCCAAGTAGTACTTGGTTCGATTCTAAAATGCAGCCAATCACTAATATAACCGGTGTTCGGTAAGTACCAATTTTTAATCCATTGTATTTAGGACTGACAGTACATTTTAACTCGAAATAAAAACTTAAAATAGAAAATATAATTACTCGAAAATTATAAATTTTGCTACTTGAAATATTGTACTTGTACAATACAAATACAGCTTGTACTATCTTTACCATGCAATTGTCGAATTTTTAATGTCTTGTTATTCAAGTAGCAATGAGTTGACTCTGAAAAGCTACCTAGATAAGATAAAACAGCTACTAATTATATTTCTAAAAATAATGAAAAACAAAAGATTCATTGAGGAAAGTAAACGACTCTAACAAATTATTTATATTACCGATGTTAAAAAAATTCAAATTTATAACAAATTATTTTTTTTAAAACATTGTATGTATTTTAGAACGATAAATATAAAAAAGAATCAATGATAATTTTAAAACTAGACATAAGATAATTTTTTGGCGACAAAACCACAAGCACAAAAATTCTAGTCTAGTAAAAAAAAGTTTCAATGGTATCAGTAATAAAACTTATCAAAATAAATTAAAATTTAGTGCAAAATTCTCACAGAGACGAAGCTATGAATATTAGAAACGTGTGTGAGAGTCTTTTCATACAATGGCCCAGGGCTAAAAGCCTGTGTGAACTGGCTTAAGCATTACACAATGCAACGTTCACCAATTCCATCGTAAGAACATTCACACACTATCAAATTTTGAAAGTTCTACGTATGTTCAAATATAAGAATCTTTTATTTATTTTAATGGACTATACATATAAACATACAGATTGTAAGCCCTTAGCCGTCGTATAAAATACATCCTTACACGCTTCTCACATTCATAGCTTCATCTCTGTGAGACTAAAATAATTTATCTTAATTAATTAATCATCCCTCTAGGGATAATATCCAGTGACTGTGTTCTTAGAACATACCTTCATTTAAACATATTGTGAATCATAATAAATTGAAAAAATACTTAAGAGTTGTAAAAATAAGTTGTAAAAATAAAATATGTTTAGCGTTATTTAAAATGAATATGTCGTATGTTCGATAAATGAAAACACTCCAACAAACAAACTGCTATGCTTCTTTAAATATTACATTCTTAAATCATTTTGTGGTGACATAATTATTATAATTAATAAAAAAATTCTTTGTTTTCAACAAATTAGTGGTGAAAACAAAGGATATTCTTACTAATTATTATGCTTTGCGTTTATTTGTTATTTTATATTATAGGTATTTGTTTTTAAATAAATTTAATTATTTTATTTTTATTTTTTACGAGAAACAAATAAAATTATTTGTAAAAAATGCATAAAAAGCAATACATCTAAGGTATAATAATAATTAATATTGTCAAAATTCTTGTTAGTAAATGACATAAATATATAATTAATCATACCCTTTCTTAGCAACATCTCACATATTACTTGTCAAACGGCACAAATCGCTCTTTAAGGGCGGATTGCCTAATTTTAAGAAGAAGAAGAAGAAGAAAGAAACTCTCCGCATATAGTATTTTTTCGGAGTCTACCTTGAAAACAGATATTTTATTGAATATTACCAAATTGAATACTATATAGGCACCAGAGGTTTAGTTTACCATTCACGGTACATATTGAATATTTCCCTTACCATATTTTATTTCAATTTGTAGGCAGAACGCGTACATCCAAGCTATCGACGTTTCTTCGTCTTGTATTTCTTCTCACATTCGGCTTGTAAATTAGATTTTTTTCTTACCATAATATCATCCTTTCACCGCATTTTCTGACAAACACAATATAATCAGGTCTCTTTCACCATCCTGCTGATTTGTTATTTGTTTGAGGTACGTATATAAGTATTAAAAAGTCTAGTTCATACACTCTCGTACCTGTCCCAAAGCAAATTAATTCTAACCTTTAACCGGATTCGCCATTTTAGCACACGTATACGGAATCGTGGGTCCAAATGGACCCATTGAAAAACATCTTCTAATTTATTAATTTTATTATTTTAGTCAATTTTATCTTCTTTTGAAGCATTCAGGTTAAAATTTTAATTGTAACGGATGTTTCGCACGCGCTGCGTGCACATGTAGCGTGGCATGTATCTAAAATGCGACACTACAAAATGCACTTGATTATTATTATTTGCTGTTCCAGTAATATATTAATATAATAAACAGTAAAATAATATGGCTGGGAGTAAGGATCGAATCCTGGTCGCCCAAACGGCATGCAGCAAACAAGCCAACCCAGCTACCACCGACTTTCTTTACAAACACACTGTACATGGTGCACACTTGTGAAAAATCGCGGAACGTAATTTATTTTTCCTTAGTTATAGATAATTCCGCTGCAATACTAAAAAAATAATCCCATCTAATTAATAACAAAAAAACTTTTTTACGTAATTAATAATTTTTTGAATCGTAAGAAATATATAATAAAATAAAAAAGGTTAATAAATCAAATTAATTGGTTTAAATAAATAATAATAAAATAAAATAATCTACCCGGCGGGAAATCGAACCCAGCCTTGAAATCGAACGCGAGGTAGAAGCATAACTTCTACCGCGCATGAATGAGTACATGAGTATATGAGAAATAATTATTAATTAAGACAAATTACAGAAGTCTCACATAGACGAATCTATTTATATAAGAAACGTGTATGGAATATTATTTATACTAACAATAATAATTAATAATAGAATATTACTTAAAACTCCACATTAAAAATAGAGAGGTATTATTACCAGTTTAGGTATACTATTTCATGATAAAAACAACAGATGTAGTCTAGCATGGACTTTCCAAATATATGGAAGGTTTCAAATCGGAACACTTATACAACATTTAAAAAATTGATGATGTATAGATGTTCTTACGATGGAATCGGTAAACGTTTCATTATGTATGGTGATCATTTAAGCCATACAGGTTGTTCGCACTAGGCCGTCGTGAAAAAGGCTTACTCCTTACAAGTTTATCATACAAATAGCTAAATCTCTATCATAATGTATAATGTATCTTAATTAAAACAATTAAACTTATTTATGATGTTTATAGCGTTAATTTTGTGGTTGGACTTAATTATCAACTTTGATTAATTAAAAATGTTGTACTAGCCACCTGGAGTAACTTTACATCTACCGGTTTCGATGCCACTGTATATTCGTCAGGACAGATGTTTACATACTATGCATTACATATTTAAGCAAACAAATTCATTTTTGACCAAAAGCGTGGCTACAGTTACTGTGGGGGTAATTGGCAAGTAGACGAAATGGGGAATATTTGATATATACAAATTTGATACATACCCCATTTTGGTGTCTACTTGTTAATTACCCTATTTACTTGTTATATTTTTTTCTAAAATTAGTAATGGATACAGTGGTATCAAATCCGGTAGACGTAAAGTTACTCCAAGTGGTAAATACAACGTTTTTAATTAATTAAAAGCAACACTAAAACTCAGATAACTGGTATCGTGGGTCCATTTGGACCCAACAGCATACCTCCGCTTCTAGTAAATTTTAAGTGTCGTACGTCTAGCACCCGTGACGTAATGAGATTAGCCAGAGACGCGAAATTTTAATGCCGCGGTGTGGGCAAAAATTAAGTTTTTAATTTTTGTTCGATCCAAATAGACCCCCAATTCATATTAAGGGTTAACCAATGTATAAATCACCGGCATAAAGGTGATAACACTGGTTCCTACTCCATCCACGTGCTAAAATATTAGCTCTTGTAATGAAAAGTAAACACCCATGGAAACTGTAATTTGAAATTAATTACATATATTCATACACGTCCCTGGAAAAGGTAAATATGGCGCCATTCATACCCACTACTGTATGACATTAAACAGTTAATATACGTTAGTCAACTTCGTGAATTCGTTTTTTTTAATTTAAATTTAAAACAAAATAATGTAATGAAAAATAAAATAGGGTTAGTTAAGTACACTGAGGCAAGGATGTTCGAAGAAATATTTTTCCGGTTCGAAATCGCAAGATTTAATCATTTTATTTGACTAGTATTTATAGTGTAGTGAGATAGTGAACCTACTGAATAGTCTCGGTGGATCTAGAAAGGCGGTGTTATCTATGAATCTGTAGAAGAAAGGGCGTTGCGCAACGTAGTGTCAATCATTCGTGACAATAATGTGCGTGACATCCCAGCGAAAGAACTACTGTGATCGGTGATTAGTGACGGTGATATTACAAAACGCGATACTAGTAACAGAGAGAGTACAGTGTGACCAACGCAGTGATACCAGCGGTAATAAATAAAGGAATACCGGGGCAAGAAGTCTTTCTACTTGCAAACATTTAACGGAGTTTACTAGAACGCGATAAAAGCAAAAGAAACGTTGCAATAAGAAGTGTCCAAAATATTCGAGAAACATTTAGTAACAATAAAATTAAGAACGCACTTCGATTTAACTCGTATCCAGTGATTTTTTTTGGTAATAAATTGAACTCTAAATTGCTTTTATTTAACTCACAAAGCCAGATCCCATGACACTAATAGTAATTTATTAATTATGAGTATTGAATTTATAATATTTAATATAATTCACTCTCATGATATCACAACGATTTACAAAAGATAAGTGAGAAAATAGGAAAAAAAGAAAAGTTTGCAGTCGCTTATCTCCATAATTATTTATATTAGGGCATTGATGTTTGAAAATTTTCCTTTCATAATTTATTCAGGAATCTGCCTGCTAAGTATTTTTCATTATATCTGTTTATAAAGTGGGAGGTGCTGGGTGAAGTCTTCATTCAGTAGTGAAAAAACGGCAGATGATGATAGTCATAATATGCAATTCTTCTTTCTTTCTCCTTTATTTCATGTTTTTTTCTGTCTAGTCTTTTTCAAAGTGCTATTCTGTTTCTTCAGAATAATTATGTCTAAATGTTATTTTCAATGAGTGCGCGACATAGCGTGTACATGACAAAAATAAAAATATACATAAGCATTGTATTGTGATATAATATAATTTTCATTTAAGTAAATAAATCAGATCAAAAAATTTTTGAAAATGAAAAAATAAGGATAAAATACAATGATTTTACCCATAATATTTTTCCATTCAATGCCTTCATAATTTTTATGTACCTGCCTTAAATTTATTTATGGGTTATAACGTTAGTCTTTTTAAAGAATGACAACATAATAAATTATCCAAAAACTTGTAATTTTCACCCAACTTACTTTCTCCGCGTGAGAGGGCAGAGAGGATGAACGCCACGCTCTTCTATCCTGGCACTCAATTTGTTTTTGTCTACGTTCATTTATCTTGATTACTAATGCTTATAACAAGGCCATCCAAGAATATTAGTTTTTCTGATCATGTCAGGTCTTTGGAGAACGCCGTTTGTTCCTGCTGCCTTCAACACTCGCCTCATATATTCTCTATACCGTCCCCCCTCGCTCACACGTTCCACATGACCAAACCATCTAAACAATCCCTTATTTATTCTATCCACTATATATATTCTACAGCCAGTAATACATTAAATTTTAATTAATTCAACCCTAATTCAATCGATCGCAGATTTACACCTTATTCACTCTCATCTCAGCATACTTCTCAGAAATACATAAATTGGTTCACTTGTTCACCTCCTCATAAATTGAATGAAATCTTTACTGCAGTCTAGAAATACTAAGATTTGAGGGTTTAATACCTATTTGGCCAGTGATTATTTATGCGTAGTGATTACATGGATTTTAATCAAGAAAAATTAGTGTAAACTGGAAGTTTTTGAAAAAAAAATCACGAGGAATTCGAGACCCACTAAAAGTTGCAGAGCCGATAGTGTGATGAAATTATTGTAATAGTGCTTTAATAAATTTCTTAATATTTTGAGATACTTTTCTCTATGGTAAAAGTTATCCCACACCACAGCGGAAAAGATACATCATCCGTTTGAAAATTAAATGTTAAATTTCTGTTACTTTTCTCATCGTTAACATCTTGGCCGTTCGCCATAAAAATGTATTTACATAACGATTATTCCCAAATTACACACATTCTGTTAACTTTTTTCCAAAAACAAAAATATGGCCTTTATTTTTCCTTATTTCTTTGAAAACATTAAATGAATATAAATCTTACTATATAGAATACTATATAGAAACCCAGTTTAAGGGTTTCTTTGAACACTTAGACAATTTGAAAGGAAATTATAAAACACAAATTTTTTGTTCTTTTACACATCGCGCCTGATGGTTGAACCATGCATGATGGTTGAACCAAATTATTGTCACTTAAGATTTCTTTAAATCGTCAATTACATTTTAGTCAACATGCAGCTGGTATACGCACCGTCTGCGCTCGCAACATCAAGACACTTTCAGATGAAACTATTCCCATCCATACTGCAACGAGATCAAAAAGTACAAAGATACAAGACAGCAGTAGGCAGACATTAGTCGGATGTGACCTTTTTGCTCTACATCTTTTACAGTTAGTTTTTTCGTGTTATAATTTTTCTGTAGACCAGTGAAATGAAGTCGGAGTGATGGTATAGGTTTCTTTAAATATGATATTCATACTTACAGTTATATTTGATTTACGAAAAATATTTCTCAATCAAATTCTTTAATACTTAAATATTTCACTAATACTTATGTATTTCATCTTACAGTTACCTTGCGCAGAGAGAACCGATGGGATGCGTTAGTTCATCGCAGCAAGCAAGCGGGATTGGCTTGCCATTAGCGCAACTTCCCGTCGTGCCTTGTCCATAGATTTTTTTTGGCGTACAAGGCCGTTTGGAGTTGCCAGGGCCGGCTTTTGGCGAATTTTATTTCTAAATTTTACACCTGTTTTTTATATCAGTCTCGCCCCTGACTCTTCTTAATGCACTTAGTTACCTACATGAAAATCATTTATACTCAAAACTCAGACATCACCTTTTTATAGAGGTAAAATTGTTGATTTAATTAATATATTTTGAATTTTTTCCCATCAAAAGAGTCAATAAACTAATACATGAGAATATTCGAGAAGCGAGAGCTGTGGAAAATAGTCGTACATCAGTTATACTGTTTGTTTGTTTGCGTAATGCGGATTCCATTTAAATTCTGCTATTAAAATTGCAATTACACGCGTAATAAGCGCAGCAATGACCGAATCATGGTTTCAGCGACGAAATAATTGCAATTGTGCATAATGGAACGCGTACCATGCACACACACACATCTACGTGAGTGTACACACCATTACCCGGACGATACAGCGGTGTGATTCGGTACAAGTACAAAGAGGGTGACTACATTGGTAGGCTTTTTTGAGGTTATAAAAATAACAATAAGACTTTGATAGGTATATTTTAGACTTGATCGGAAATTGATTATTTTCCTATTTCGGGTGATGTGATTTTTTTGTTCTTCTTGGGACGACTTCGGAAATAATACAACTTATGTATTAACATGCTTCATTTTCGGTACAGTTATGAACTCAACTGTCCAAACGGTGATTAATTTTCGTATCTCTCGGGAGATATCTCCGGGGAGAAGGAGACGGCTACTTACCCGTCATAGGAAATCTTTATTTTCATGTTTATCTATCTACAACAATTTTTTAAATGTTTTGGGAGTTTTTACTATATACGTATTTTGAAATATTGCCAGAATGCCTTAATTTCTAGGCAAATACCACAATTATGGCTTAGCATTGTGGGAAGATTTTGGTGTTCATTAAATGATAGACTCCTTCATTTAAGCATTGTTTATTCTGACGGTGGAGAAGCCGCTGGCAGAAAATAAAGTGATACCAGTAGATCAACGAACATTAATGCAAAAAATCACGGGCAATACAACCCACACTAGAGTATCCATCAATGATAGTTATTTTTATTACATTGCTTCTATCGCACCGATCACTATCGAGAATATTCCGCTCGCAAGGAGGCGCTTAGGTACTTCTTCAATGGCCGAATGCAGTTTGGGCTTCCGTTGTCATTATCGCTTTGTCTGCGACTTCCGCTAAACATCAAAACAGACTATCACGCTTTTATGCGTAAATGTTCGTTTCTTGAACTTTCGACTAGTTTTTCCATGTTCCTACTATTTTGTCAATTCGAGAACAGTGTAGTCGATTGTAGATTCGAGGTGACTGTTTGATAGACTTCGACAACGCACCGTCACCTTTTTGTAGACTCGTGTGACAACATTATACAAAATACATCAGAAAATAGAAAATAAATAATAATAACAGAGTTCACGGCATTTTCTAACAACTTGATGTCGTCACTATTACGAATTTATATTAGTTAAATTTAATATCACTCGACCATCTTATCTTTTGAAAATCATCCTTAAATTTTAAGAAGTTACTTCAAAAAATATACTTCCAACAAAAAAAATCCATTTTTAAAAAATATGCACTTTTAATTAAACCATTATACTTTTTTACTCCCTTTATATTAACTCGTGGCGTCCGCTTGTCTTCTTGTTTGACGAAAAAACTTTGGATCCATTTTAAACCCCTTTCTCGTAATCCAATTGAACTGAAACTTTGCAAGCAGACTCGTGACGACGATCAGGAAGAGTTATCAAATTTTCGTTAAAAAAAATTAATACATTTTTGGATTTTTCAAATTTTGAATGGTTTTTTTCATACAACTTATTAAGTTGTATGAAAATATTTCAACGCGTCTGGTAGACGCGAAACCTGATTATAGTATAATTTTGGATTTACGGAAATTGTTTATTACTCCCTTTCGTAGCGTCGCCCAACCGAAGCCCAACGCGTAGGATAAGCGAAAAAAAAATGTTTCAACTAGTAAACGAGAAAGGGAGTATAATTAAAACTTGTTTTTTTATGGGTTACTTTTTTTAAATATTAAATATGTTTTTAATTATATGTAATTTGGAAGATACTGGTGATTCACAAAAATTTCAGACAAATTTTTTTATTTAAAAAAAATCATATTAATATCCTTTAAGTCAGGTACGTACACTTTGTTATTATAATATTTTTTTTCATAAAAACAATTAAAGAGAGCAATAAGAAATACAATTCCTTGAAACATATTGAGGTGTTTTGAGTCACGTTTTTTTGGTGTGCCACCCTGACCCTGGAGAGTGAGGGGAGGGGGTTGGTATAAAATGGGCAGAGAGCGTGGGAGCGCATTTCTTCTTTTTCCCATCTATGATATCAAGGTCATGGTAGCTAATGTCGATACGCAACACAAATTAGGACTTAAAGCTAAAACTCCCAGTTACGTTTATTTAGTAAAACCCGTGTTTTCCATGATGGAATACACTACGAAAATTTGTTTTACACTGATTCAATTGACAAATATCTGGATTCCAGATCTCCATTTCAACCAAAAAGCAGATACTCCATGCTAAATATGCTAGTATAAGGAAATAAAAATAGTGGCACACATTTTGTATTGAGTATTTTTCTCATATAAAAAACTTCTTATAGTCATAGTCATATTCATATTCCATGAAAACAGAATATTATTAAAAAGCCATCTATTTAACCTTTGGCGTACCATGACATGAAACATCTCTGGGGAGCTTGCTGAAATATCTCTTGAATGTGTAACTTTTCAACTAAATGTTATTTATTTTAATTTACACTAAATTACAATTTGTATATTTATGACTACTTTAATTTAAAGAAAGCAGTCCCCCTCACGTCATGTGTTATTTATAATTATTTATGATGGTTAGAAGGATGTTGCTAAAATTAATGTCCGTAATTTCCAAGCGAATATTATAAAATAAAGATATATCTGAAATTCTGATTATTTATTACACAAAGAGTATTTTTTCTCCTGTAATTTTTTTTTGCATGTAGACCTTTTTATACCTTTTTAGACCTTTTTATACGGACGCCTTCAATTTATATTTCTAGGGATAGAAAATATGTATTTTAGAATTTTAACACTTTATTCCACTCGTATACGTACAGACACAGGCACAACTTTTTAATAAGGGACAGAGTCTCTTCAGAGAGAAAAATGCGGTAAAACTTGCAGTAACTGCTATAAAAAATATAAAGGCCAAACCACAAGAAACTTAAAAATAAGCTTAAAAGAACATCGCCAATGCCTAAATTACAATTTCTCTGGATTTGACAATCACATAATTAATACTTATCATTCCTTTGATAATCACAAATTAAAGCTACTCCCCTCGGCTTCTCATAGAGGATGGATTGTGAACAATTTGTTAACCGTTCAAATCCTTAAAAATCTTATGAATAATAAATATTTAAAACATAAATATTTAAACACAATTATGAATAATAAATATCAAAAAATAGCCCTTTCTCACCAGCGATTTGCCTGAACAAATTGATAAATTGTATATTTTAGTTAGTTATATTATACCTGATGATGAGAGGGACTGTTCCCTTCAAAACAACAGTATTAATTATTAATTCATATTGTGTGTGCATTACAAAGTTACAATAAAACATATTTTAAATTCTCCTGATTGTGATTAAATAAAGTAAATCGAAATTTTCCGGAATAAGCGACATAAAAATTTCTGCAATACGCAGTACCTACTTATTTCGATCGAAATCTACTTAAAACTAAGCTATCGGAAAAAGAAAATGCTTCATTCATTATAATATATTAAAAAACAAAATAAGCTACAGTCGCACCGATCTGAGTAACTACCTATATGTATTTTCAGATTTAAAATTTGTAGGCAGTATGTGTATTGTGAGTTTTGAAGCAAAGCCGGAAGGGATTTTTATAAAAAAATCATTTATTTGCAGCAAGGTAAATATTTCTGGTTTGAGCACGAGTAGGGATTTACAGCTGCTTATTTATGATTCCTTTATAAAAAAAAAATCAGTCTGAGGAATATCTCACTTTAACATGAAGCAAACACGAAAAAAAAAATTAAAACTTGCATATTTTAAATGTATTGTAGCTGTGAAGTAAGTCAATTTTATGTCTTCGTGAGGTTGTTTTAATTTGAGTGACCATGCAGGAGTACTCTTTAATTATTATCAATTAATATGGCAGTTACTTTGTGGATCAAATTCATTATAAATTATTTATAAATGTACACACGTTGACTTAAATTTATCACTACTATAGTTTTGAGAGGAGTAGTCCCTCTCATCATCAGGTGTAATTTGTATTTAACCCAAATACAGAAATTTTCTCATCTTATTCGAGTAAAGCAGCCTTCGCGGAGCAGTACGTAGAATTTGTTGATCTCATTATTATTTTTCTCATTATTTAAGCTTTTCATTATCAATCCTTTATGAGAAACCAAGTGGAGTAGTTTAAATATACGGTTATCGAAAGAATGGTTGGTATTAATTATGTGGTTGACGAATTCTCTTCCTTAAACAACTTTGATTTAGTTTTTTACGTATATTTAGGATTATCACTGTAATTTATTTATGTATTTGCTATCACAATCTTCACAAGTTATTCCATATATTCCATTATTTTCTAATTAATCAAATTTAGTTTTTGAGTCAAGAAAGATTATATATATATATTATATACATATATATTATATATATATAATATATATAAAGAAACCCGTGTTTCCCTACCCGCCAAGTTTTCTCCACAACCAGCCACAACCACTCACCGGTGGTTATGGTGGTGGATAGCCCTTGGTGTCACATCGAAAATATGCAAGTTTGGTGGGGGTGGCTGTGCGTGGGTGGGAGTGGATGACGAAAATATACTTTCTAGCATATTTTTTGCTATGGGAAGGCCGCAAATGCTTCAGATTGTTTCAAAATAGGAGGTTCCGGAAAAACCTACTCTAGAAAGTTCTGGAAGGAGAAGGTTCTAGAAAACTCCCGAAAGTTCTATAAGGTTCTAAACTGAGTGGCGGAATGTGTCGGTGTGAAAGTTCTGGAAGGAGAATGTTCTAGATGGTTCGCGAAAGTTCTATGACGATCCAAACAGTGTACTAAAAAACTACACGTGCGAAGCCGCGCGGGCACAGCTAGTATATAGTTTTATATAAGTGTTTTAGATTTATCAGATTTTCTATTTTATGGAATGCGCTGACGGCACTTACCTGAAATATAATATACACAATACACCCGGTACTAATTGTAGAAGTACAAAGTGTTAATATGGCGAGTGGCTTAAATTAATGGCGTAAAATGTAAAAAGAATTAATGAAGAATATCCGCAACATAAATGAGACCGTTGAGCGGGGAAGTAATACTTCCCGGAGGTATTAGCAGCCAAATTAATTCAGCATTAGGGAGAGATAAATACACAGGAATAGCCGTTCCTGGAGCCTTGCGAAGTCGTCGGGAAAAAATTTGCCGCACCCCGGAAAATAGGAGTTATGAATATGGACTTTCAATGGTTCATTTCACAGCTTTTTTCACATTCTGATGATCCCAAATCCCAAAAGATAGTCCCAGTTAGGGTATTACCGGTTTTTGCTAGACCAATTTACCTATAAAGATGGCTAAGTTACATTATCAAAATTACCTTTGAAACAGTGGTAAACTATTTATATCCATTTTTTTAGTAGATCTGTCGTTCTGTGGTACAGAAAACTACGCCTCCTGAGATGACGAGGTCCAGCTATTCTTCCATTTTTTCGGTGGTCTTCCTGGTGGGCGTCGCGTCGTCCAGGGGGGATTTCATTCACTACTGTATGCACCAGTCCATCCATGATCCATGATCCTGTATCTACTTCATCGTCTATGTGCTCTATTTTGCGAGCTTTCCTTATGTGTACATTTCAGACGCGATCACGTAGAGCTTTTCAAGTAACTTGTTTATCACGTATTTATAATAACGTAACGTTACATTTATAAATTACTGTATTATGCGATGATATTTTCAGAAAGCGGGGTTTTTGAGTGTATTGTTGTAGGTATTGTTCATTTAGCCGTGCATAGGGGATCTGAGACTAATCATCAAAATCACTAGCCAAGCCTACAGTATAGAGACTTTCATGTTTGTCGACTAATACTTTTAAGTGTCTTTTAAAGTTTTTTGAATTCCACTTGCATTAAACATTTTCTCTTTCAGCATTTCATCACTGTAATTTCATAAATTATACTAATAGTGAATGTCCTTATCTGCGGGATAAGTGATTTTTAAGTAATCTGTATATCTTATTTTATTTCTGTATTGTGTGTCACGTTAAAATTAATAAATAGTTAATTTTAATTTAAAACAAAAAATCGAAATTTTTATGACCAATAGATACTTATTATAATTAATTATCTATGAAATAAATTGATAAATAATTTTTAAATTTTAATGTTTTTTATAAGTTTAAAAAGTTTTTTTTTACCGTAATAAAATTCATTTTTTAACACCTTCACAATAACTGACAGATTTTCGGTAAACTGAAATTTATTAATTTTACAGTTTTACAAGTAATGCAATTTACCGATCAATTAGCATGCCCTAGTTCCAGTTTGTATAATATTTTACGATATTTAAATACAATATTTTATAACAATATACAGGATACAAAAAATATATAAAATAACAAGCACTAAGTCACATTCTATCAATGAGGAAATTTAATAAAAATTTTTTCAAGTGGTTGAGCAACTTTGTTCATTGGCATTTTTAAAAATTGATTTTATTGTCTGTATGTTTTTACTTATATTTCATTAATTACACCTTAATGTTTCGAATTAACTTTTCCATCGTCAGGGTATTTTAATTTGAGTCCTGCAATTTATACAAATAATAATATAGGAAAACTCCTCATTAATTCAAAAGATTAAGATAGTATATTTTACAATTAAGGTGTTTATAAACTTTCGTGTAAAGATTGTACTGTGTTTTATATTGGAAAAACTAGTCAAAATTTTAATTTTTAAATAAAAGAGCATTTGAAAATCATTCTTTTTTCTAAATTTTCAAATCATTTGTTAGAAAATGATCACGGTTTTGATAAAAATTTAGGACTTTCTATTTTACTCGTAAATAGTTTTGGACTGAAACTGAATACTTTCCAATCATTAGAAATTAGTAAAGCATGTAATATTAAACAAAATATTATTAATAATCAATTAAATTTAACTACAGGTTCAATTCAAAAAAATTTCCAATAATTATGTGTAATCAAGAACTTCTGCAATAATATTTAAAAATAATTTAGTAAAACAAAAAACGTCATTAATTTTGATATTTTGACATTTATAAAACACCCTGTCGATGGAATGGTTTTTCCGAGTCATTAAAGTTATTAAAAAAATATAAGTAGATACATGCAAATAATATTAATTTTATTATTATAATTTTACACGTAACAATGAGAACTGTAATATTTATCTTCAAGTAAAATAATTATTTTACAAATGTCCTTTGCAAAAAAGGCCTCCGGGGACATATTTAGGACCTCTTTCTGTACCTCCAATCCCCTCCGAACGGAAACGGACCAACTAGATTTACGTTCGAATTTATTCAAATTGAAAAATATTTTTTGCATAGGATCGTAAACGAGTCTAGAATATTTGTTTAAACGATTTTTCCATTCCGTTCACACGGAACTGCTCCAGTTTCGGTACAAATCCCAGATGAAATCTACTGGGAGTATTATTCAAGCCAGCATCCCGCTAAAATACCACCGGGTGTTGCGGAAATAAATCTGCCGTTACGTTCCTTTCTTTTTTGCCGTCTAATGTAGAAGCAAGAAGGTGAACAATCGCCGATTTGCACTTGTACATTCCGTGGAGAAATTACTGATGGATGATGGAAGGAAATTTGAAAGTAGAAACTCGAAATAAGAAAGGTTATCGGGTGTGAACGAAAGGACTAGATCTGTCTCAGACAAGACGAATATTGTAAATCTTACTGCAGGTTGAAAATTGATGACAAAAACAGTCCAAGTCCAAAGTGGTTTTAAAACACGAAGTTGTACAGAGGTATCTTTCGTGCACAGGGCTCATTTTATTTATTTTAATAAATCAAAAAAAAATATTTACATACATTTGTAATCAATATTTAAAATAATCCACGCAGTATCCAAATATTAGGTCCTTACATATGAAATTGACGTTTAGTATGGGAGGAACATAAAGCCGATTTTTTTTATTATAATATATTTATTTAATCAAAGTATGTACCATTGCTATCTATGCACTTTTGCCATCTCATAGGTAGTTCATCGATCCCTTTACTATAAAAACCATTCGGACGGGAATCAATAAAATCTTTGAAGGCGGTTTTGACTGCCCCATCGGAGTTGAATTTTTTCCTTTGCAAGAAGTTATCCAAATTTCGAAAAAAATGGTAATCTGTTGGGGCAAGGTCCGGAGAGTACGGTGGATGTCTTAGACATTCCAATTGAAGCTCCTCTAATTTGGTAGCCGTCTGTTGTGCAGTGTGTGGTCTAGCGTTATCATGAAGCAGCAGTGGCCTAGAGCGATTAACCAGCCTCGGTTGTTTAGCAGCTAGCTTTTCCATCATGGTTTGCAGTTGCTGACAATAGACATCTGCCGTAATCGTCTGGCCAGATTTAAGAACGCTGTAGTGAACGACACCAGCACTAGTCCACCAAACGCTCACAAGTAACTTTTTTGGAGTCAATTTTCGCTTGGGGCATGGTTTGGCTGGTTCGGCAGGGTTCAGCCATTGCGATGAGCGATTCCGATTATCGTAAAGGATCCACTTTTCATCACAGGTAATGATTCGATTTAAAATCCCTTCATTATTGTGCCGGTTGAGTAATGCAACGCAGCAGTCAACGCGCGTTTGTTGATTTGCTTCACTCAATTCGTGAGGTACCCACATTTCAAGCTTTTTCACCTTACCAATTTGCTTCAAGTGGATTAAAACAGTTTTATCACTAACACCGCAGCCTGCAGCTAACTTGGATGTGGTTTGCAATGGATCCGCTTCCACAATAGCCTTCAATTCTTCATTATCAACTTTGGTCTCCGGCCGTCCACGGGGCTTGTTCTGCAGGTCGAAATTTCCAGAACGAAAACGTTGGAACCAAAAACGCACTGTGTTTTCTTTTGCGGCACCGTCGCCATACACATCATTAATCCTTCGAGCCGTTTCTGCAGCACTGGTGCCGCGGTGGAACTCGTACTCGTTAATAACGCGATATTTCAAGTTTTTCATTTTATAAACTGAGTGACGCAAAGAAAAAAACAATTGAGGAAAAAACAAATGAATTATAATTTTCAAAACACAAATACATGAGTAAATAGCTATATAAATTTGGATTTGGAATTCCTAACCAATGAGAAGATATTTGAGATCAAATTTGCCAGTACGGAAAAACGTCAATTTCATATGTAAGGACCTAATATTAAACACGCTTAATTGTAACTGGTTGCGGATATTTTATACGAACCGTATGTTTTTCCGAGAAACTATTCTATATAAGAAATAGTTTCTCGGAAAAACATACGGTTCGTATAAAATATCCGCAACCAGTTACAGTTAAATATGTCTAACGACCGTAATATCAACCTTAACTCTTTATTAAACACGTTGTTTTAAAACGAAATACAAATTTTCGAGAGGCCTGTTTTTCAAGTAATTCTGCGGCCCTCACTTGTGAATGACGTGATTCTTAGTTTTAATCGAAATAACCAAATCGTGTGAAAAATTATTGAATAATGTAATGGTTAGAAAATTGGTGAAAAATCAATTTCAAGATTCCACCATGACAAACAACAAATTGCCAGAGAAAGTTAAATGAAAGTATGTAAAAATGAATATACAATCCCGATCCAAACTATTGCATCAGCTAATAAGAGCGCGCGCTCTACTTTCCGCCCTGCAACCATTGCTGGAGTCGAACATCACCAGGTCTTACAATACCGTACCAGAGTCATAACTTTTATATTTATGATAATGTTAAATTAGGAAAGATCACTTAAATGAAACTGTAAAATTGTTTGATCTGTCATTCGTGTCAAATTGACTTGTCTATAATTATGTCTATCTGTGTCATTTTTAATTATAGCAGACATTTTACTATTTTTGTCCTACCAAGCTATTATATCTCCCTATTGATGACCGAATAAAATAAAATAAAAAAATAAAAAATAACTCTTTACACAGAAAATATTACGTAAGTGTGGTCCTCCCAAAAGATCTTTATCAAGGCCGCCAGCTCGTCGCATTGAGTTGAAGACTAAATTCCTTTCAGGGCGACAAATCCCGATTGACACAAGACCTTTGGAGAGATTGGCGTTCTCATTGTCATATTTCAAGACAGTTTCCACGAATATATTATGGAAGAGAACTATTACTAAACTTGCGAAATTAGCTGTTTTGTCTCTTTATTCAATCTCACTCTATAAAATCACTTGCTGTGTTCACATTTAAGTGATGAAAATCATTTAAACTAATTGTATAATAATTGTTTTACCTATATCATGGCATGTGTTTTTCATTGTTTGTGAATCATTCAAAAAATAAATAAATTGCATGGAGAGAAAGTACTACGACGTAGCACAGCACAAACGTATACAAAACTCCAAGATGTTTTTAATACAACTGCATACCCACGACACAGATAATACGACCGATCGATGGCGTGAAGGCAATTGTACACTCTCACAGTGATGTTTGAATATCTCTTATGGCATGTCAACAAAAACCTGACTGAGAAAAAAATACAAAATGGAAAATCCCATGCCGCTCTACACATTCCATATTCGACCGTTCGTCTAATTATAAGCATTTAATCTTGTAAGCAAAGTTTCCCAAGTAAATTCAAATAAAATACAATGAACTTTAGTTGCGGTGTATTCCATATTTGCTTGTATCTCTTTTACACTATTATCACACCTTACACGACACTTGCGTAAAACAATTAATACATTTCATGAACACCGAATACTCCGAGTGGGACGAGAATTATTCCTTAACACCACTATATCGGTGGTCCTGAATATTCCGTTGCATTAACCTATTAACCCTTCCAGAAGCTCTTAATTTCAATAAAAATGTATGAAAAAACAAATAAAACTTAATTTAAAACTTGCATTTTGTCCAGGATTTGGAATCAGTCAAAAAACATGTTTGTAGTGCAAATTTACCAATGCTTGGCGAAATTTATCTAACTTTATACCACTTCCACAGTTACTGTCGTTTATTAAAATTTTTCGTTGAACTATAATATTTGTCTATTTAGTAATCAAGGAAAATTTAAACCTAATAGATCATATCCAGACCATTTCAAACAAAAAAGAGCATAATAACATTTAATGATTTGCAAAATATATTTATATGATATTAAGTTTAAAACACTACAGATTTTTTGAAATAATCTACATAAGTATATATGACAAAGTTTTTATTAATCTAGTTGATCGCGACATGATTCTTTTAAATTGTGCTCATGCAAATGTGTATGCGAAAGTTTCACTGGATACCGTTTTATGGGCGTTTTTTCGAAAAATATTCTCAGATCAATGTATAGGGATGCAAAATAAACCTTCTTTTGGAAGGCTTTGCGAGTGACAAGATTCATATGTTCACCCTCTTGTATTCCCGCAGGACCTGCAAAGTGAATAAAGAAAAGTGTGTTCCTATTCTGACATTACAAATCCATGTCACTGTTGAAGGTTCCATGCAGAGTTATTGGATTGTTGATCATTGTACTTGAGAGAAAGGGGAAAGCATAAGAAAATGAATGATATTTACCAGAAAGATTTTTTGCTGCTGTAACTCCAATTAGAGTAGGAATTATTATTATTTTTTAAGCAAAAAGATTATTGACGAGTGATTAATGACTCTGATAGATAGTACAAATGTGACATTAAATTTGGTGATAATTAGAAGAGCGATTCTCGTTTTAATGGTCGAACATTCAGAAGTAAAATTATTGAGTTTTGTATTATATATTAGCAAGCACAAAGTTCGTTGTATTCAAGGTCAAGTATCTGCATATGATGCAATAGTTTTATAATTAGCACGTTTTATATGTTCAAATGACTGCTGACCATGTTAATCGATGTTTCAAGGTTAGCGTTACTGGATACGAGCGGAAAAATTAACATCTTTTGCTTATAATAATATACTTATAAAACAAAGAACCATGTTTTCATTTTTAGATTTTTTATCATTTTAAAATATGCCTCGCACAATTTTCGTCAATTGTATAGAGGTAGTTTTATTTTTAAATCCCTTATTTACTTAGTGATTTTTATTATTTGAGGTAGATGAGGATATTCTTCTTCTTAAGCCTTCATCTCTCCACTGCTGGATGTAGGCCATCCATCCACCCTTCCATCCTTCCTTGTTATTTGCTAGTTGTAGCCATTTCTTCCCCACCACAGCGGCTATATCGTCGGCCCATTTATTTTGAGGTTTTCCGACGCCTCTTTCACTTCTCAAGGTGTCTATTCCAGAACTCTGGTAGTTTATCTCGTAGCATCTTGGTACGTGATGATGTTACAAGCTGATGATAATGTTACAATCCAAAAAAGCAGTCATTAGAAATTATTATTTTTAAAACGTCACATTATT